>JAKWJA010000773.1:0-57928 GCA_027704765.1 Solanum habrochaites
AACACATTTCATACTATGATTGGTAATTGGGAGACAGGTTAAAGGTTATTAATTCCCATCATTGAATATTGTATTCACGTTTTTATATAATTAATTATAACTTATTTTTTTATTTTTTAAACAAAAAAAAGGTTTTGTGTTTAGAGAGATGAGCAAGAGGTTTAATCAGCCATGAATATCTAATGGAGTTCAACATTGGCCAAGGTCATTGTCAAACAGCTCTCAATGGTTTAACCTCGTGCTTTTTCAAAGATTTGCCTAATTTTCTGATGAAACAAATTTCTGGAGAACCAATTTTGTGTTTCCAAAAGGTATTCTTGGTAACCACGTCCTCAATGGATATAGTTCCATGTGAGGAAGGCGTGATGCAGTGGGATAAAACCAAAATATGGTGTTACACTAGTTTCTTTCCTTCAGTACAGTTTTTGGGAAAGAGCTCAAGATGATAAACTCTAATTGCTGCAGATTACTTATAATGGTAGAATGTTTATATTGTTGAGTTAGACTAATAACGCCATTTTAAGTTTGGTTCTTTTACGTTTAATTGGTATTTAGGTTTAATGATACTTAATGGACTTACTTATGTCATTTTAAAAAAGTGATGCTCTCAAGAAGATCCTTTGTGTAACTTGGATCCAAGTACCCCAATGCATCTATGTGCATGATCCATATGATTCAGATAGATATTATGTTATGAAAGACTATTCCTCGAGATTTGTTTAACAATGAGTGATCAAGTTGAATCTAGTCTCCCACAAAGTTATGAAAATGAGTTAGTTGTACATTAACAAGGACTGATTTACCAGAAACAGTTATTGATGTGCCTTTCTAAGAATTTATTACTCAACAACTTGAATATGAGTATGAAGAGGAATTCGAAGATGAGTTTGTAGATGAATTTGAAGACGAGGCTGAAAATGAGTATGAATATGAGTGTGAAGATGAGCTTGAAGATGAGTGTGACGAAGTGTTTGAAGATCACACACCATGAGTTTCATTATTTTTGTGATGACTATGTGGTTCTCACTTACTGTTTTGTTATTTAATTATTTTTTTGCTACAAACACATTAAGATATGTAATATGTGGAATTAAAAATTAGATCGCTAAAATCTTTAAGTATTCTCTCTTCATTTCTGTTATAATATATATATGTGGAATATTTTCAGTTTTGTACATTAGACAGGGTTCATTGGTGCTTTTGCTCATAAGCTTATGTGACCATTGCAGTTCAAATCTGAGTTTTTGTTGAAGACTTTGCTGCTGAAACAATAGTGCAAGTGAATAATGTAATGTGCTTTTCTCCACTTTATTGTAACATTTCAGAGTGTAATGTGCTTTTCTCCACTTTATTGTAACATTTCAGAGTATCTCTTTTTCTTTTATTTAAAATTGACCAAAAATCATGGAGTTTACAAAAAGCCTTTTTTACTCCTTATGGGGTTATTTTGTTTACACCTAAAGCTTGAGATATTAAAGAAATATAATGCAGAAGATTAGCTGCTAGCAGGTATTAGTAATCTACTTTTCAGTTACACTTTCCGGTGTTTATTATGTTGGTGGGCTGTTGGAAAGTTCTGATTATCTAAAAATCTAAATTGTCTATTGATTCTATTATTGCATGTGTCTATCTTTTTATCTTATTTTTAGTTTATGATTTGTTCTTCAATTTCAACATTGCATCAACAACCTCTTAAGAGTATTGTTCTCTTACGAAAATTGTCAACTGAATCATTTTCTCATTAGCAGTTGTAGTAGCTGAACTCTATTAATGGGATTATGTTAAAAAAATTTATGTGATCAGTAGCTGAAATATATTAATTAAACATTGAAGCTTCTTAAATCTATTCTTCTTATAATAGACAATGACAGTAGATACATCATGCATATCTAATTTCTCATTTTTTATTTCGCAACTTTTTACAATTCATAAGCCTTTTTGACTTCCTCAAGTCGCAGTATCATCAACATAAACCCAAATCTGTAACTTACAATTGCATTATTATTTCTTTAAACCTAAAAGGTAAAAAGATTCCCTTTGGATTGTTTTAAACAAGACGGACTTGAACAAATTCACTAATCAGAGCCTATGTACTTCAATAAATTATATCATTGGACTCTTTTATTTACTAATAAAAGAAGTCCTATCAAAAGAAGACGCTAGGTTTTAAACTTCTACTGTCAAGACAGTGCAACAGTTGTAACAATGCTGGTGTAATCCTTATGTATAGCTTCTCGGTTTTTGAATGTTATATGAATGAATGAGTAAGATTACAAGATAGAAGGTGAAAGCTGAAAAGCATGACATGTAAAGGACAGGTATGAAAACCATTCTGTACAAGGGAAATATGATGGCCTGGATATCAATCTAAACCAATATGTTGTCTTTGAAACAGAACCTCTCAAATATTGTATCTACCACTTGAAAGATTCTGTCCAGTTAATTATCTTATTATTATTTCGTAGGTCTACTTAATACAAGGAAAGCCAGAAGAATTAATCAATCAACAATACTAACGAAAAAGGGTCAAATTCTAACAATTCTCAAAGTCCATTAAGAAACTGGATGCTGCTATGCAATACCGCTCAATGTTCTGATTTGGTCCAATAAATTAAAATAGGGAGAAAATGTTTGCAAAGTAATTTAATAATAAAGCTACCGAAAGAGAACCTACCAATATGCTTAAAAAATGAAAATTGGAATTTATTCCCACTAGGAAAAAATAAATTGTTGTCCACAATTAGTGCTTAGGTTTTATCTTCCCAAGAAGAACTTAGTACTGACGAAAATGTTGTAGGCAAGCAAGAACAAACCAAGTGTCCTTCAATCTGGAGAGTCCCATTCAAGATAAGGATTTAACTCCTATGCCGCATTTCCTCTCGCTTTCCAAATGCGTCCATGAAAATGTTACTTCTTTTTACAGTGACTGAACAACACTACGTAATCATAGAGAACACATGAAATTCAGGATCTATTAAACTTAAAACAGGTGAAGAGGAAGTTGGTCCTACCAGCCACTAGTGTTGAACAATTTATAAAAGACCAATACATTTAGAAAGAACATGATATTGATCATGATATACCAACCAAAAAACACATAAAGAAGAAGTAAGTCATACCACCTACTAGTCTTGATCATTTTAAGAAACAACAAGGGATTGTTGATGTCGAGTATACACCTACTCTTTCTATTCATCTCCAAATATGATTCGTGCTATTAAGGATGGAAGTATAATCAGAAAGTATGCAATTGAAAGAGGAACTTCATATTTATTGTAGTACAAAAGTATGTTTTTTTTAATTCTGTAAGATTTTAGTACTCCCTTTAGAGAAATTTCTTATTTCCTTTTTTCCTGTCATAGGGATATCGGAGCAGAAAAATATTCGATGAAAAAACAACATTTAAATATTCATTAAAAACATTGGAAGAAAGAGAGGAGTGACATTTGATAAAGGAAAGCAGTGGGACCAAACTACAACCAGTAAAGACATTGTAGAATTAACCGATTTTATCTGAACAATTGCAAGAATCCTCAGATTCATCATCTTGGTGTACATTAGTTCCATTGCCGTGCCAAAATTATTAAAAATGCCATGGTGGGAATATAAACTGTAAAAGACCAATCATTTTTTTCTTTTGAAATTCATTTCATTGTTTTTTTAATGATTATGATAATATATTTTATTGGGAAAAGTCCAATTTCAGTTTTTTATTCCGTAGAAGGAAAGGAATGGGTGATGACTAGCTCTTCATGATGTTTTGGATGCTACATAAACAAAAAAATTAAAAGAGAATGTTTTTGATAAAATAGTCTCTTGAAGAAATGCTTAATTCAAACTTGCCTAAGATTTCCCGATCTCAATTATGTTTAGTTGGTCTAGTAATTGGAAACACCCCAACTATTCCAGTAAGGCTAAATAGTGAACATCTATTCTTTGACATATTTTTGCATCATATATATATTTCTGTTTTTATTTATCGAGTTTAAACCGCTCATTTTATGTTAATTACAGGCCATAGCTGAAAATGAATTGAAAACAAGAAGAAACCAACAATGGAAGCATCGAATGTGACCAATTACTTTTGCAAGATTCGCGGAAATTGGAATACGTGAAGACATATGAATTTAATCTTACATAGTTATTATACAAGGCAAATATTTTTTTAAATTTCATTTGATATAATTTGTAGTGTGCAACGAAAGAAAAACAATGAAGACCCATCACAGAGCCTGAAAAGTTTATGCAATCGTACAAAACCGGGAAAATGAAATTCGAACGATACCCACCATTGCAATACTAAGTTTCTTAAAGAGGATTATTGGTAATTTAATTTCGACATTATCTTATTTATTGTGGAGAGTGAACTAGTTCTTACTGTTACTATGGAGGTTAATTTTTTCAACATACTGAACTTCAAACCGTAGAAATTCTGGGGAAACACGGATGATGGCCTTTAGGGGATTTTTTGAACTGAAACAACCTGACAGACATATGGTTTAATGGCAGATCAAGTGCCACAAGTTCTCTAAAGAGATGGAGAAATTACAAGCTAAAACAAAGCATGCTAAATGCAATAAGTCTCTAAATGAGAAAATGAATGAAAAATGAATGAAATCAACAAGAGTAGAAATGCGACATATATTTTAGCCAGTTGCTCTGCAAAATAACCCTGGATTAAATGTTCAAGTTATACAAGGGGTTGTTGGATCAAAAATTGTTTCACCTGTTGTTGATGCAAGTAGCGCACAAGCTGTAAGAGGTAAAAATATTCCACATTCTTCAGGGTCAACTCATGATTCAATTCATCAAAAGGTATTTACTTGGTTACTTAAGGCTTTTTTCTAAATTTCTCTTCTTTGGGACCTCTTAACTGTATTTTCCTCAGGTTTTTCTAGTTGTTCTTGTTAGCTCTTAGTTTTCTCTTGAACAACAAGATCATTACAGTTGTTATGAGTAGAAATAGTAGATTTGTATGCTTATTTTTATGTGTACTTGTGGCTTCATCCGGCAGTCCATGATTATTAGTGATATTTTAGATATTTTTAGCAAAGTGCCATGTCAAAGAATTTTTATCAATGGTGTCTTTTTCTGGTTTATATCTGCTTCAAACACTTGAAATGTTGTTGACTAAAACTGTGAGCTACTTCTGAAGTATATACAGAGTTGTGATTGTTGTTATTAGGTTATATATGTCTTTAACGATCAAATACTTGACCCTGAATGAAGTATGATCCACTGTGCCACACCCTTGCTGATAGTAGCATAAACAGTTCACTGAATCACCTCCAAATATCATCAGTTTTTAATTGGTTGCTGATTTATACGTCAATATTGTACTCTCCAAACCACAAAGGACCACAAAGGTATAAATTGACAATTTATACCTTTGTGAATTTTGATACAAGATTGTCGAAATTTGTTTTAGGTTCCACAGTTTTGTGTGTTCAAAATTGTGGAATTAAAGTTGATGAATGAATGATATGACTATGACATGGAAATACTCTTTAAATGTTTTTGATTATTTGGCTGCATTGTATGTCATTTTTTTTATTTATCGTCTCTTGTCTTTGAAATAGATAAAGGTAGGACAAGTTAAAAAGTTGTTTGTGGGCATGTTTTTTACATGGTGTGCCGTCCACATGCTAAGATGGTTTAGGTAGAAAAATTGAAGCTAAAATCCAAATGGTTGTATTTTGAGGAACTGAATATCTTCAAATTTTATAAAGACTTTAGTATGACAATTATTGTTATTATTTTTTCTTCTGGAATTGATTTCTTTTTGACTAAGAAGTGGATATTGTTAATTTTCATTTTCTCTAGACCAGAAATGACCTTTTGATTGGTAATGTTGTAATCTGGAATTATGGAAAAGTTAGAATCGGAAAATATTGAAACTGGATGTTTGAAATCTAGAATCTGGAATCTGGAAATCTAGTCATCTAAAAATCTCAAATCTTGAAATCTGGAATCTAGAAATCTGGAAATTTGAAATCTGGAAATTTGGAAATATGGAATTTGGAAATCAATATTGAGGATGTATGCTTGTTGATTTATTAAAGTTCCATGCTTATCTTTAACATCTAGGATTCATATTATAGCTAAACATCTACTTTTGGTGTCATTTTCAAATCAACTCAACTAGCAGTTTACTCATCTTTAACATCTACTTTTGTTGCAATCTTATTTGTCGTAAATTTTAAATCTGTAGGGAAACGGAGGTCATAAAATTTGAAGGGTCGCTACAAGTAAATTGATCTCACTGAAGTGGACTATGAAGGGATTTTGAACTATTGTAATATTACTTTTTGAATAATTGTGTACACGTATTTTGAATATTGTTGTATAAGTATGTGTAAGTACGCAAGACGTACAATATTTTTGAGGTTTTTTTACAAATCTATGTATTTGAATTACTTATGAGCCAATTTATATGCTTGATATTAGTTATTGTAAAATAATATTGGTAGTTTTTAATTAGAAATTGTGGCATATATTTTATGGCAAAAATGATATGACCACACTTAAAAGTGCAGCCTCAGGATTGTATATTGTGGTAACCAGATGGTCAAGGCCTACACTTCAAATTGTTGTTGTACATGAGATAGAAAAGGCAACATTTTAAAATTATTGTCATACATTATATAGAAAAGGCCACACTTACGAATTGTAGTGAATAACAAAGCTAAGGCAACACTTAAAAGTGTAGTTGTATGAGATATAAATGTTGCTATTGAGGTACATAAAAGTGTGGCCATTTTACCTTTTAGGCTATGCTTAAAAGCGTAACTTTCAACAGTTGCCTTAAATCTAAGGTAACGCTTCATTTGGGAACCCGTGGAAAAGTATTTCCTAAAGTCCAAAAGTGTATCCTTTTATCTAAGGCAACACTTTTTGCTAGTTTTAGCTACCCTATTAGCCTGGGTGGTCGTGACCTAAAATGGTGTGTGAGATTTTTTTTGGTTTTGGGCAAATTTATGAGAGCTAGGTTAGTCTTATTACTAGGTGCTTTAAATATAGGGGGTTTAACTTATTAATAAGACTCCCTAGCCTGCAATTCTCCTTCTAATACACCAATAATTAATTAATTAATAAAATGTGCAGCAAAACCGCCCTGACACGATAAACCGTGCTTGACAAACTGTTCGTCTGTGACCGCCCGGCCAAGGACCCTCCCTTTTGTACGTCATTTTGGTAACAGAATATGAAAAATTACCCCTCCAAGATTTGGCTAAGTGAAAGTCGACGGTGGCCATAGATGCCCCGTTGATTGATATATGCCCCATCGATGGGATACGTCTGTGCCCACTGCCTTGGGAAGTCCTTTGATCGCAAAATGCAAGGGTCCTCTTCAAAGGCCCTTGTTGGTCCTTGGGGAGCCGTGCCCGGACATTTCATCTATAAATTAACTCCAAAACATGTGAGATACCCTTGCACCTATTTTTATCATTTTTCGAATCCTAAAAGCTAGTCAAATATGCTAAGGCACACTAGCACCTCATTGAATGAGTTTCCGGACATAATGAAAGTTCTTTGATGTTTTGATTTGTAGACTTCCTAAATGACTTATACTTATTAAAATGGACCATAAAACATAGTCTAAATATTATGGAACTCATGTTAGGATCTAGAACACGCCTTTGATTTTCGAAAACATTGAAGTCAAGACGGAATGATGATAAAAAAATATTTCAATTTACGAAGAAGATATAGACTAAACATATCTCCAATCGGGTCTGGACTCATATTTAATGTTGGAAAGATAAACAACAAATTAGAAGATAGCTTGCACGCCGGGGAGAGACACAAAAGCTTGCATAGGAACATGAAGAAGATAGACATTAAAAGAAATAGAACGATGACTTCGAGCGACCAAACGTAGCGGCAGGTCTCATGTGTGAACAAGAAGTGTAAACATATAGAAGACATAAAAAACACAAGAATAGAGGAATACTCAGAAAAAGATTAACAAGATTAAATTACTTTTTTACCGAGAATAAACAAAAGCAAAACAGATAGATAAAGGACAAAAAGAACTAGCAAAAGAACAAGACTGGTTATATAGCATGAATATATAAAATTGGAACAGGGGGAAATTAAAGAAGATCTCGATAAAGAAAGAAAGGAAAGAGGTGAAAATGAAAATTACCAAAAATCAGAATAGTGAGAGGGGTGCATACCAGTGAAACATACCAGGAAATGTTAGAACAAACAATAACTAAAAGAATACGAAATAAACAACAGGAGACAAAATAGACCCTGTACATCAGAGTTTTCACAATAATAGTCCCCAGAAGTAGTCCTAGAGCTAATCCAAGACAACACTCACCAACGTATTACCAAAAGTAGCAACAATCAGATAGAAGCTATGCAATATTGAACACAACTAATAAAAATTGGTACAAAACCAACACGCGAACAAGATAATTTCTTTAGATTTAGATTGGTGTAACAGATATAAATAAAGCAATTTTTTTTATGGACAGAAATAAAAATCTAAACAATTGATAGAATACCAAAATAAAAACAAACAAAAACCAATATATATTGAAAGAACATTTGTAGGAACATTTAAATTAATGGATATAAAACTCTAAACCCAGAAAGTTTAGAATTACTTTAGAACTGATAAAAAAAATGGAGGATCCCCAGCAGCAACACGTATAAGAAATATTAGATAATATATCAGTGGACTAAGAAGTGAATTTGGAGGCATGAACCACAGATATAATAAACAAACAAAAGAAAAAAAGAAAAAAATACATTAAATAGACAATTAATTACCAAATTACGATATGTAAAATGTGGCTATCTAGAACAATATCTTGTGCATTAAATTAATATTATTACAAGCAAAATCTAATCTTATGAGCAAAAGAGTAGACACAATATTTTCAAAAATTACCAGAACCATTTAGTACAAAGTACTTAAATATTGGGAAATGAAGGACGTACAGATACTTTAGGATCTAGAATAAAATTTTATTATCCCAATGGTTGACACAAATTAATCGAACACCCAACTAAAAATTAAAAATGGAAAAAGTATTAAATAAAAAATCTATCAAATGTTTGCAAAATAAAATGGCCACCGACAATTTGGATGCACAAAACAAAATCCCAAAGATACTAAAAAATTAATACAACAAATAGAACTAAATATAAATATCAACCCCCAAGAGAGATAAAATTAAAAATTATCAAACAAAGAGACCATATAGACAAAGAAAGAAAATAATCCTCCAATGTAAACCTGTTACAATTGCGGAAAATTTAGGCCCATAGCTAAAGATTGTAAAATACAAAAAATTATAAAAAGAAACAAATTGCAGAATTAATAATAGATGAACGAAATACATCAAATTGGATATATCGATTAAATGGAATTAAATCAAAGATGTATATATGAAGTATCGGATATTAGTAAATTAGGAAGAAATATTAAACCAATGTGATGAAACAGACGAGACTACATGACGGAAAAGTGAAATAAAGATAACTAAACTGAAGAAACCATGAAAATGAAGAATATCAACACCAAAAGAGTAATATTTGACCATAAATTTTGAATCAAATAAAGGAAAAAGAATTAGATTTAAGTGTTGCAAAGATACTCGCGATACCTAAATACAAAACTGTTAAAATACAAAAAGCAAGAATTAATGATGTAGTTGTCCAAAAGAACATGTTATAGATTGCAAATATACAAGATGAAGGGCATATATAAACCTTGAAGTAAGTAAAAGAGTAATAAATAAAGAAATACAAAACATAAACCTAAAGCAGCTATACAATAGTACATTTATAGGAACCAACAGATATTTAATAAAAGCATTTTTCAGAGAATGGAATAGATACCCCCTTGAAATATTGTAGCAGACGATAGAATAATACTCCTATAGAAAAAATCGGAATTAGTGCAGTTTAAAGGAAATCTCGTATAAAATCCAAACAAACATTAATTTATGAATAAGTGCTAATATACGTAGCATTAACAGTACAAATATAGATAAATCCACTAATATAGATGGAAAATATCATGAATAAAACTAGCACCAGAGTAAAATATCACGCAAGATGCAAAATTTGATATATACTAACAACAAACATAAAATAATGGCAAAACAAAATTGATGAAAATAAAAATAGAAAATCCATTTGGAAAGAATATTACGTAATAGATAATAATGATTATAGTTAAAAAGAGAACTGACAATGAAAGAGAATTTAGAATAGTAAAAGAAAGATTGAGTACCTCTAGTATACCAAGTACAAGACAAACGAAATACAATACAAGAGCTACATCATCAAAATGAGTACACATCTAAAAGAAATATGAACATACCACAAAATTAATTAGGAGAATAACCCCACAATCATTATTTTTTATAACAAGAATAATGGATCAAAGAATATCTAAATTTTAATAAATATAGGACAAGAATGAAATCATATAACAAGAGAATTATTATTAGAAGAAGAAATAATAAAAACAAACACACATGCCCTGGATTAACCTAGTGAAAAATAACTACAAGTGAAGAAACAACAGAGAAAGAAATAATTATAGTAGGATACCATTAAAATACAATTTCAGATATACCAAGGAAACTATAAGAATTATGTTGGAATAATGCTAGAGAAGTTAAACCATATACTATAGAAAACGACAGTTGACAATAACCGGTCAAACAAAAGATAATTTATAAAGATGACAAGGATTGAATAATGAAATATATAGTATACTTTGCAAAATTATCATAGAAGGATATCAACAGATACTATATACCCCTAAGAATAGTAATATCAGGATTTAATAATTGACGGAAGATGATAAATAGAAAGCAAAAATATAAAAGATACAATCTGGGATAAATATTAACATATAAGAAATCTTATAATTCGACATTTACAACAAAAGATATGTTATTAGGAATGCCATTTCTAGATAAAGTTTTACCCACATTACTCCAAAAACACATTGGTGGTTTACTAACACCGTGTGGAAAAAAAATAGAGCAAAAGAGTAAAAAATAAACAAAGAAAGGCTATGAAATGTGATACAGGAGCGTAAAAATCAACCAGAAATGAAAAATATATATAAAGAACAGAAACACAACTAGAAATTATTATATTATAATATAGACCAGTCAAATAATGAATGAACAATTAGAACACTATACAATGGGGGGAAAAAAAAATTCCCCATTGCAAGGATGGGAGAACCATAAAACAAGTAAAATTGTAACTAATAGATGAAAATAGTTTTTTTGTTTTTGTATAAAAATAAATAGAAAAAAAAAAAAAAAAAAAAAAAAAAAAAAAAAAAAATATAATTATAAAAAACCATTAAACACAACTTTGATATCTCCAAGAATTCAAAATACATATAAATGAATTATTCGAAACCATTATATACACAGAAAGGAATAGCAAACATGACAAGCCCGGCATTTATAGTTATAAAAACATAGTGAACAAAAAAGAGGTAAAGTAAATTGTTATAGATTACAGAAATCTAAACGCCAAACTAAAGACCTATAACTACCCCAATACCTAATAAATACTAAAATAAGACCAATTACAGGATATAACTATTTTAGCAAATTTGACTGTAATCAGGATTTTAATACTTAATTTAGAAGAAAATCTAAACAACTAACAAGCATTCACTACGCAAGGTTTCTATGAATAGAATGTATACCTTTTGATATAAAAATGCACAGGTATATACCAACATTTTAATGGATGAGATTATTTTAACAATTCGAAAATTGCATTGTATCGTACACATGATATATTGTTTATATTCCTAAACACAAGAAGAAACATAAAGGTTTTATGAAAAATTTATACATATATAAAAATTCATTAATTAGCTTAAGCAAAAGTAAAGCAGAAATAATGACCACGGATAAATTTTTAGGGAAGACAAATAGATAAATGGAATAAAAATGCAAACTCTATAGTAAACAAAATAATCACCCTTTATGAAAATATAGAGACAAAAAAGAAGTTTACAAATCATTTTAGGATTAGTAATCAAGTAAGAGATACATACAAAACTAAGCAGAAGAACATTTAAAACCACTATATAAAAAACTTAACGAGATGTTGATATTATTTTGACAATAAAGAGAAAGAACATATAAAAATATCAAAAATTTATGCAAGAAAAATTAACCAAAATATATTTTCCTGATAAGTAAGACGTTCACATATATAGTTGAACAGATTCAAGCGATCGCCCCAATACCCTCCTTCATAGGGTAGAAGTTATGGAGGAGTACTAAAAATAATATACAAAGAAAAACCATAGATACCCAAGAAGAGATAACCGAAAGTAGATATTCCAAATTTTGCAAACAAAAGAACTATCGAATAGCTCCATATTAAACGAGATAACACATAATTATTTCACGAAAAACGCAATATGGTGACAATACAACAGACCCAGTCAAATTATCTTTCAAACTGCAGAGGAGATCGAGAGGCAGATAATGGAAGAATTGAGACATTGGATATTAAGCCTACTCAGACAGAAACTACACCTACAACAAAGAGCTATACGGAAGAACTTCATTTCCTCCAACCTAATGACAAGATACTGTAAATTGATTGACAAAAATAATCCAGATCACCTAGCTCAAAGTTCAAGGAGAAAAATTACATACCAATTACACTAGAAATAACACAAAAATGTAAATTATTATCGTGTAAAGTAAAAGTTGTCTTTATTTTCGTCGTTTCTTTGTCGGCTGAATATCAGCCATATATATAAAAGTAAGATCTTTTTATTTTGTCGTCTTTGCGTCGGCTAACAAAAAGCCAAATGTACAAAGTCCTAAAGTAATAGTTTGTCGACCCAATTCATGTAAAAAAGTTTGTCGGCCAATGATGTAAAGTACATAGTATGTTGTGTATAGTTATGTGTAACTAGAGGAGGCTTTCCTCATAAATAAAACACCTCATCCTACATCTTCATCTTCTCAATATTTTCTCTCAATCCGCTTTCCACCCAAAATTAAGGAATAACATCATAATTCACATAATATGCCTACATGGTTTAAAAATACATAAGTAACTTTACATTCATACAATTAAAGATTCATTATCAATTCATTCCACACATTAGTCCTTCAAAACCACACTTCCTATACATACTAAGTATATCAAAATTCATAAATTAAACACCGCCACCAAGAAGGTGGACCATACCACTCAAGTGTATTTCATAAATAAAGATAAACAACATAACCAACTTACCCTTTATCCAAGCTCCCATAACCAATAATTATTTCTTCAATAATTCATCATAATATAACCCTTATTACCATAGCTAAACAACAACATCAACCAAAAGAATCAAAAACGAAAAAACTACAAATATCATGCTCATTTTACCCATTTCTTAAGACAAAATTTGGTAAAAAGCTTTATCATTTTTTTGTTGAAGTTTTAGCATTAGAATGACCAACTAATATTAGAAACATCATATTTGAACCATTTAAAACATTGTTCATCAAGAAAACCATATTGTTAGATAAAGATAGAAGAAGTTAGGGTGCAAAACCCTTTTTGAATCATTCATTAAAAATGCTCCTGAATTGAAAGAGAGTTCAAGGATGATACCATACTTAAGTAGAAGAAACATCATAAATTTTGAATGTAGATCCCGACACCAAAAGCACCCGAGCTCACTTTTGACTTCTAGCATTATATGGAGTTGAGAGAGTCTTTTAAGAGAGAGGGTTTGAGTTTTGAGGAAATTGAAGTTTCAAAGTTGAGGTTTAGGGTTAAACATCTTAATGTAACTAAAAGACCCTAAAAATATCCATCAAGGTTTCTAAAGACTTGGAGTGATGTACCAAACACCCCAAATGAAAACAGAAAAATTACAGCTTTTTGGCAGCCTCACAGGACGAGTAAAAACACGGACAATTTTTCATGATGCGTGGGGTGGTTCTTTGTTTGGGTTCGATACATTCGAAACTTTCATGCCTGCTGGTCTAATAAACAGACAAGTCGATGAGACGTCAATTGGTCAACTGGACGTCGACTAGTCTTGTTGGTAAATGCTACCTAGGCAGTTTAGGGTGCTAGTCTTGGGCCCTTCTTTTGGGCCCCTCGTGGGTCTTAGGTGGGGTAGTACCCGGAAGTTAAGCCCCTATGCATATTATTGTAGGTCTCACAAATATTACACATCAATTTCTAAAAAAACGAACATGTTAAACTCAATAACCTCATCAAGACACACAAGTACTTCCTTACACGGTAAACCTTGTATGTAATGTCATGCTTTCTCGGACGTTTTGACTTCCCAAACTCACACCCCCCACCCTGTCAAAGAACACCATTAGCTAAAACACTCAGTATGAAAAAATAAACTATGGAAACATTCACGAAGCTCTATCTCACCTTAGTTCGTTTTAGAGTGTTACATTCTCCCCCTTCTTGGAATAACATTCATCCTCGATTAACACTAAACACTTTTAAGAACATCAAGGACTTACTAGCAGCACTTTACATACCAAATGAAGGATCAGAAATTCATAATAAATGTGCCAACTTACGAGGAACACAATTACACAACTATAAGCACTTTACTAAGCAACACAGACAACTTTTTGGAAAATAATTTCCATACTTCAAAACACATTCTCATTCTTGATTTATGGAGGAACTACCTTCTCCAACATTAAGAATGCTCATGAACATCATTTCTAAACAACTTAAAACCATTGTTCGTGAAAAATGTAAATTCTCAAATTTTTGAACTTCTTTACATTGAATGCAAAAACTTAACAGTAAAACATTCTAAAAATCTATTAATTCCTTTTTCAAGCAATTCTAACGTTAAGACACGTCAACATGAGTGACAACATCAAACTCACTCACATTATAACATGATAAAACAACTTTCAAGCAATTAAGCACTATCATTAGATAAACTTTAACAAGAGAAAAATTCTCCCAATGTGACCATAATCTCATCAAGAGCTTACAAAACACTATACCATCAATGGCACTCATAACATAAAGAGAAATGAAACTCATACTAATATGCAAGAGTCTTAACCATTACAAAACTATCAAGGATTTTGATCTCAAAATTGAATAAGGATAGAAGTAAAGATAAGGATACCAACTACCTTTCTACTCAACTCATTCTCCCCCACATAGGTTAAATCCATCTTCAAGGTCTCACTCCCCAAAGACAACTATGCCTCTCACAAGGTAGGAACTCATACTACCCTCAACTCATGCACATCAACCCTAAACATCAAACATACAAGTCGAGCATAACACTTTCGACTTAGGATTCAATATTAGATAAACTCCCTTCGACATAACCTCATTTAACTCTTAAACATCACATACCTTAAGTCATGGAATAAAATCCCTTCTTGCTTACAACATTACAACATTCTTTCAGCACTTTCAAAATTTACACCTTAGTCCTTCTTCTATCCTTGTACACAATCATAAGGTAACTCATTTTCCCAAAATAGACTTCATTCAACCTTTCTAACTCTTACCATGCTTACATATATATCACCGTACAATTTCTCATCACAATACTTCCGACCTCATAAGACATACGTAGCTAAAAATGGCTTCAATCATAATTCTCAAAATTAACCTTCACATCTATTCTTCTAGACACAAAACCATCATAAGCATTAAAAAATCACCTTTTATCTCCCTAAAATTCAGAAATATCACACATTCCAAGAAATCACACCTAGAAAACCACCGGACAAAGGAGAAGAAGAGAGAGATCTTATGGAGTTATGTTTTATGGCACGATACAAGAGTAATGAAGAAATTGAAACTCTATCGTCCTGTAGCCTTTTGTCCATGGATGTGTCGCGACTCATACCAATGACCAAGACTCGACTAGATGTGGCTTGTGAGACATTTAGAGCCTAAACTATTTCCGTGACCTTATGCTCTAATACCATTTCTGTAACCACCTATCAAGTACTCCCTAGAAGTTAGGGAGAACCCTTGGATCGTTACAAGGCGTAATTAACCCTTTGGGGTCTTGTACAAGAACTTTCACTGTCGTTCATTACATAAGACAGGAAAAATAGCGAAATTAATACTCTTCATGACAGTTAATATAAAAAGGAATTCTTTAATAAATAATAAGAAAATCGCATCGTCACAAGCCAACTTAAATACACGACATAATATCTTAGGGACACGACCCTTTACATTAAAAGAAATACATAATAATTCCTAATAACAAAACTAAGAAACATAGACTATTTCCTTGAATATATGAGGACATAGAAAATCTTGAAAGAGTAGATTTCCCAAGCTTAGCCTTCTAGATTCCTCCTTGCTTCCAAACCTATAATTATAGAGTATAGAAAAGAATGTGTTTAGTACAAATAATGTACTAGTATGCACCTAGAAGTGAACCGGCGTCGTCGTCCTCTTTGAGACTTAGGACTAGCATATTAGCTAATAAGTACTTTTTATTGTGTCAAAAACTAGCGAAAATTTTAGCTTTCATTACTTCTACATTGAGGTTGCATAGACCTCTACATAGACATAATATTATATCATCGCAGTATACATAAACCTTTCGTATAGGAAGATTACTTAGTATTCTTCTTTACTGTACATGATATATAAAATATAACATATATTAAAGTAGTCGTCTCATCTCATAACCATCTAATAAGACTATAACAATTTGGGCCTAGCCCATAGATCAATGAAATAATACCTCATATAGGTCATACAATACTTAGTACTTCAATGAATTCAAAAGAACATAGACTCATTAAAAATAAAGCAACATCATAAGACTTGATAGTGGCATTTTCAATCGGAAAGTGAGGGGACACTATCCAACCTGTTTGATGAGTAAGAATTTCAAGTCCTTCTTCAAAGTCGATCCAAAGCTTTCACCGACCGAAACCTAAATGTTTGGGAAAAGGAAGAAAGGGGTTAGTACACTACTTGCACTAAATATGAGACCATATGCACACATATAACAAAATCATGCTAAGAAAATTAAGATATGCAATTTACTTTGAAAACCTTTATGCACATTCAATAAGACCATACAAATGAATAAGACATATAGTCATAGACATGTGCATTACAAGACCAACAATACAAAGTCTAGTCAAGTCAACATATATATCACATAATTGAACACATAGTCAAAGTAACTCTATCATCAAGTTATAATAGCAACAAGAATGAATAAGAATATATTTCAACATAACCAAAGCAATACTATTACTCATGACCCTTCACTTCTACAATGACTAAGCAAATCCCAATAACCTTACTTAACCAAGTAACTTAGCAAGAACTATAACCAATGTCCAACTTCACATAAATACATCAAGAGTACAAATATCATACTTATACAATGAGACCAAAACATGTGTATAAGCGTAATCAAACATCACAGGTCATTACATGTAAGATCATCATTATACACTCATTACATTTCTAATCATATACCTATATAAGAATTTCATCTAAGCCTTCCCCTAAGACTAACCTAGTGAAAAGTAGAGGGTTAGAGTCCCTACCCCTACTAGAATAATATTAACTCTCAAGGTCATGGTTAGTTAGGAGTTTAGTCAGTTATGTCATTGACTTTTTGGGCAACATCTTTCATTAACCGACCTACACACATGGATAATGTGGAATTTGGGTGTCATGAAACACATACACGGAAAGAAGGCGGGCTACTTTCCAAGGTAATACTAAAACATGATCGTCGAATCTACGTGGATCCACTACCTAGTATTTCTATGGGGGAAACATAGCTCAAGAACTAGGAGTTATAATTGGGATCCTTATTAAGCTTCATGCTTTATAGTCTCCAATATCAAGATTACATTAGTGATCCTACCTTCCCTTGGTGGGAAGGGACACTCCTCACTCTAGTTCACTCGGTGCTAAGGTAGAGTTCATTTTAAAATGTCTTTAATACCATTATTAATCATCACAGCTTAATGTAGGTCATAGGGTCTATCCTTTGTATAAACGTCATTATCATCATAGCTCAATAAGAATTTCATGAGTATTCTCCTTTCATTACAATTCATATAGTTGAGGTTAGCACATTAGCATATTCATATCATGATAAGGCACATTGGTAAATCATCACCATCCTTATAACATTTACATCTTAGCCAACAACTAAGAAACAATAGTAAGGACATTTCGATTCAACATCATATAAACCCGTCAATCCTAATTGAAGGCATACTTCAGTATACCATCATTACTTAACCACAAATAACCATAATTGAAGTCAAGAATAGGGATCACAAGAATTACCAAGTTTTCTTCATAATCCATCATCAAGGTCTTACCATCAACCCTTAATTAAAACCAATAAGGGTATAATATCATCAATTATTAATAAACAAAATGATATCAAAGTCAAGTGAATCACTACATCACAATCCATTACTATTTCATAACTTAAGATAAAAGACTTAGGTCAAGATCATAATCTAGATCAATTACTCAAGAACTAGAATGATAGGACTATAATTCACCTCAATCTATTCATAGTTGATACAATAACATCATCTAGTATTAATCCAACAAATAACCAAGTCAATTGAACCAATACTACACAATTCATATGAAGATCATAACCTAAGGTTGAGGGGAATAGGTCATCTTCTACAAACTTGACCAATCCATCAATACATAACATAATTAAGTTAAAATACATTTTAATCCATTCATAACATCCAAAAGAAATCATAAAAAAAGAAATTCATAACATCAATTTCGTATTGGATGAAAACCCACTTGAAAATCCAACTTTTGAAATCAATTTGATGGAACCCTTTGAGGAAAGAGGTTTAAAGGTGAAAGAGATCCCATACCTTAAAAATTAATGGACATTGATGCAGAAATTTGACACTTTGCAGACCTTTAAACCACTCCTATCTTGGTCTTCAATGGGGTTTCTTTGGGAGAGAAAGAAGAGAGAAGGAAGAGAGTTTTCGGTTTGTGAAATTGTGAGAGCTTAGGTAGTCTTATTAGCTTAGGGGCTTTATATATATGATTAAATAACTTAATAAGATCCTAATAACCCTAATTAAACCTTCTAAAAATCCAAACAAAATTAGATGAATTAAGTGAAACGTGCAGCAAAAAATAGGCCTCACAAACTGAACCCCGACCAACCGTCAATCTGTGAGAGAGGCCACAGGACCTCCTGTCCGTTGGACCGTCGTTTTGGGGAAGAGACTATGCAAAAGGAACTTCCAAGATTTTTGGCTAAAGTACCATCGGACGGTGGGCCATCAAATGCCCCCGTCCGTGACACATGCCAGTCTATGGACACTACTTGGGCAAGGTCCCTTCACCCAAAACATTGCCAGGTCTTCTAAAAGGCCCTTGGTTGGTCCTTGGGCGCCATGTCCAGAGTTTCGAAATGAATTAACTACAATCACATGTTAGCCATCCCTTCCACCAATTTCATTTCAGACTCCTAAATGCTAGTCAATAGGGCTAAGGCATACTCAGCACCTCAGTGAACTAGACTTTTCAGATGTCATTGGACGTTATTTGACAATTTGATACCGAGACTTTCTACATGACTTATATTCATCAAATAAGACATAAAAAGGTCTAAACCCTAGGAACTAAGTGTTGCTCTAGAACATGTCTTATTTCGAAGTGTTACATTATCCCTCCCCTTAGAAATTCGTACCCAGAATGACCACTAAATCTCTGAAGGAAGGAATATAATCAAGACAAGCAGACCAACAAACAAAAAAACAAAACAACATGATTTACAACTTCAATCATGGCAATTCAAAACTTCAATTACCACACATAAGGCTAAAAATCACATTATGAAGAATCTCCTTATCACAACAACAAGAGCTCAACATATCACATAGGAATATATTATGCCAAAGTTCAACTAACCAACATGCTCAATATCAATTCATAAAGACTCACCATATCAAAATTCACAACATAACTCAAAACAAGAAGAACTTCAAATTTTCAAGTCAATATGCACAATGTGACTGTAATGACATAAAAAGTGCACATTTTTCCAAAACATCAAAAAAATTAAAGTAACTTCAATTTTTCGTCATTATTTTCATGATTAATAGGAATAACTAACCTTATCAAATAGATGAGGGTAACGGGACTTCATGTCGGCCTCGGACTCACATGTCACACCCTCAACTAGGTGATTCTTCCGTAACATGTTTACGGATGCCACCTCCTTCTTCCTGAACCTATTTACTTCCCTATAAAGGGTTACCAGAACCTCTTCATAGGAGAGCTTATCCTTTACGCCAAATCCCTCAATAGGAAGACATCGAATCAGGAGCATCAAACACTCTTAATCTGAGAAATGGAAAACCGAAGAACCGAAGATTTAATATCTGGGGAAAGCACCGAAAACTCATAGGAAAACTTACCAAACCCTTTGGCATCAATTTTAGGGACCCCACATAAGGAGGGACTTAACCTTCCTTTTATTTTCAAAATCTAACAACCCCTTTCATCGGTGAAATTTTCAAGAACACTTTATCAGCTTCTTCAAACTCTAAATCTCTTCTCCTATGATCAGCATAAGACTTTTGCCGACAATAGGCTATTTGAAACTTGTTCCTTAATATACGAACATTCTCCAAAGTCTTATAAATCAAATCCAGATCTAAAAGTGAAGACTCACCCACTTCAAACCATCCAATTGGAGATCTACATCTCCTACCATACAAGGCTTCATAAGCAGCCATAGATATAG
The DNA here is from genome assembly GCA_027704765.1 of Solanum habrochaites. Taxonomy (NCBI): domain Eukaryota; kingdom Viridiplantae; phylum Streptophyta; class Magnoliopsida; order Solanales; family Solanaceae; genus Solanum; species Solanum habrochaites. The sequence goes on from JAKWJA010000773.1 coordinate 20,777, forward strand.
ATGAATGGTAGCTATTATGGCAAGCAAAGTCAACCAAAGGCAAATGATTATCCCATTTTCCTTTGAAATGAATGATATAAGCTCTAAGCATATCCTCAAGGGTTTGAATAATAAGCTCCGCTTGACCATCCGTTTGAGGATGAAAAGCGGTGCTTAACTCTAACTTGTTACCTAACCCTTTTTTGAATGACCTCCAAAACCTAGATATGAATTGTGCCTCCCTATCCAATATGATTGATAACGAAATACCATTGCGACACACAATCTAATCTATAAAGATTCTTGAATAATCTTTCACCAAAATAGTAGACTTGACGGGAAAAAAATGAGCTGATTCAATCAATCTATCCACAATAAACCATATATAGTCACATTGCTTTTTTGTCCGAGGCAAAACTACCACAAAATCCATAATAATGTCTTCCCACTTCCGAGTAGGAGTTGGATTTCTTGAAGTAAACTAGCTGCCTTTGGTGTTCGGCTTTCACTTGTTGGCAATTTGGACACTTCGTAACAAATTTCGCTATGTCCTTTTTCAAACCTTCCCACAAAAATACCTCCCTAAGGTCATGGTACATCTTTGTTGAACCCGGGTGAAAAAAGTAACAAGACCCATGAGCTTCCTCAATAATCCCACTCCTTAAAGCATTCATATTGGAAACACGTAACCTCCCTTGGTACCTCAAGACAACCTTCCCCCCCACCCCAAGGAGAATGACTTATTTTGTTTACCAAGAATCGATTCTTCCAACTTCATCAATGTGTGATCAAGGTATTGTTTGGACTTTACCTCGACCACTAAATACGACTCGGATTTCTGATGTACCACCACAACACCTATAGGAGAATCTTCAATCCGAACCCCTAAGCAAGCCACGTATGAACCTCCTTCACAAGGTTCCTTTTGGCTTCCTCAACATGGGACACACTTCCCATGGAAAAACGACTCAAAGAATCCGCTACCACATTAGTTTTCCCGTGTGATAGAGAACATTCATGTCATAATACTTCAACAATACCAAACACCTTCTTTGTCGGACATTCAACTCCTTTTCAGTAAACACATATTGGAGACTCTTGTGGTCGGTATAAACATCCACATGAACACCATACAAGTAATGCTTCCATGTTTTCAATGCAAATACTGTGGCCGCTAACTCAAGTTGTCTAGAGGAATAGGATACAAATTTCCCATATTACAAAAGCACATACCCCAAACCCACTCGGGATGTATCACATTATACAACAAAACCCTTGGTACCCTCAAGTAAAGTCAACACCGAGCGTAAGTGAGCATATTTTTCAAGATTTTGAAGTTTCTCTCAAATGCTTCCGACCACTCAAATTTTTTACCTTTTTGGGTCAAATTAGGAAAGGAAGATTCAATGGACGCAAAACCATCCACAAACCTTCGATTATAACCTACCAGACCCAAGAAACTCCTAATAACGGTTGGAGTCAATGTTCTAGGCCATATTTTCACCGCCTTGGTTTTCTTTTGATCAACCTCAAACCCCTCGCTAGAGTTGATATAACAAAGAAACACCACCGACCTCAACCAGAACTCACATTTTCTATACTTGGAAAATAATCGGTTCTCCTTAAGAACATGTAACACCACCCTCAAATGATTCATATGATCACCCTCATTTTTTTTAATATACAAAGATTTCGTCAATGAAGACAATGACAAATAAATCTAGGTAACCTCGAAAAACTGTATTCATGATATCCATAAATGTCGAAGAGGCATTAGTGAGACCAAAGGACATTAGTAAGAACTCATAGTGACCATATCTTGTCACAAAATTGCCCATTTGATGAATCCTAAACTCTCACCGTATTGTTGGTGATACCCCGACCTGAAGTCAAACTAGGGAAAAGTAGCTTGCCCCTTGGAGTTAATCAAGCAGTCGTCATACAAGGGGAGAGGATACTTGGTTTTAATAGTGAATGGTGAGGGTGATAATAATGCACATTCTAAGGGACCATCCTTCTATTCACAAATAAAATTGGAGCATTACCATGGGAAGAAATACTAGGCCTAATGAAAGCCCGTCTAGTAAATCTTTGAGTTTGAGCATTTTTTTACTCTTTAAATTTGGTTCGAGCCACGCCAATAAAGAGGAATATAAAATGGTATGTTGTCTATGGTAAATAGTCGATGCCAAAATCAGTTTCCAGCTCGGAGGAATACCGTGAAAACTAATTGGGAAAGATCCTTATAATTCCTGTACTAGGGGGTTACCGCTAAATCGGAGGAATTCAGAGTCTTCTAAATTCCATGGTACTAAATATGGTATAAACACCCTTACAAATCATCTAAAGGCTTTCAGACAGAAATGATTAAGACCTTTAGGAATAGGATTTTCCCCCCATACACTCTAAAATGGCTCATGTGGAAAGTAAATTCACCAAACGTGATCTAAATCACTAGAGGCACAAAACAAGCATGCAACAAATCCATACCCCCCCCCCCACTATTGACACCAAAATCAACCATAATCAAGTTCTACAGTTCAACATGAGTAAATATTATGAGGAACATTAAAGGACAATTCTAGACACCCTCTTGAAACTACCGAGGTGCACCACCGGGTGGACACCAAAAAAGATTCATTTAGAATGTCGGGCAAAATCTTGAAACTTTTAGCTATCAAGGGAGTAACAAAAGATAGTGTACGCCTCCGATTTAAAATAAAGGCATATAGATCAAGAAATTGACTTTCAAACAATACCGGTCACCAACATGCGGGAGAAGTCTCTTACTCACCCTTGAGAAAAGTGCTAAAGCGACTCTTCTAGAGAATCGTTAGAACCACGTGCTTTAACCAATCTCTTTTCAAGGGTCCCATCACATTGTGGGCAATCTCGAGAACTTTTGTTCCCACTTTTTAAGAAAACAAAAAACAATTATCATCATCTTCAGATAATCAAATAATGCTTCTGCCACAATTTCCACAAGTTGGTTTCTATGTTGGGTGAAATAGTCCTCACCTTATTGAGGCTCAGGGGTAGAAACCCTATTTCATCACGAGCCTTAGGAAATTTGGAAGGAACTTTGTGGAAACCCTGTTTTTTAACCTGGCTGTAATTGGATATCAAGCCTCCCCTTTTGAAGAAACCAGCATCAAAAACTTCTCCTCTTGCGAATCTCTACTCTTTCTCTAGCCCGTGCATATTCCACTGTTGAGCATGAACCAGAGACAAGAAATGTTCATATTGTCAGATAGCATAGCCGGCCGAATGACACTACTCGTGGAAAGTCATCCACATTCCCATACAACAAAGCAGTCAGTTCCCATACCTAGGATCAGAAAACCAAGAAAAGAAGGAGCATACTTTTACAATTTAGTGGAATTTCAAAGCGCTATTTAAGTACAATATACCGCCTTGACAAAAAGTTGATGAAAAAAAAAACAAAGTCCCCCACCTGGCTTCCCGTTTATTCCTAGGAAAAACAATTATTATAAAAGCTTCTTGAACACATCCCAAGTCGTCGGCCCACCTCTTAATTACCTACTGTCTCTCCATGGACGTACCAAGCTAGAAACCTCTTTGAGTTGGTTAAGCAATAACTCAACTGCTCACTAGAGACAACCCCAAAACATAGATGATTTTTTTAGATTTTCGTCATGAAACTCTTGGGGGGGGGGGGGGTATTCTTCAACATTTGACACATAGAAGGAAGGGGGGATTATCCTAGGGAAATACCTTAGAAGGGAGCCATGAAAGGAAAACTGTTGGTTTTTGTGGGGTAACAAACCGCTCTGTTAGCTGGGCCGTCATGGATTAAGTCTTGAGTGAGTGGCCATCTTGACTTGGGTGTAATTGCGTGGTACAATGTGGGAGAAAAACAACCCTAAGTCACCGCCGTCAAAGGAGGAGGATTGACCCATGTTGGGTCATCATTCACATCTTCCTTATAAGAGGAGGAACTTGATCACCACCGGAAGGACTGCATCATTGGAATCTTTTTCAAGTCTTTCTTGTCGCGTTCGTTCGAGTATTCATTACTTATAATCATAATAAAATGATTAGATTCAAAATCACATAAAGTTAAAACTTATATTGGATCAATATTGGACTTCCAAAGAAAAGTTAGAGTTTCTTAAGAATCACATAAGTTCAGATCATTAACTGTGGCGCGCTTCACAAGATTTGTCCCTTAAGACAATTTCCAAAGCTTCCTTCCACACTTTCAACAAATTGGTTATTGGTTGGTGAATACTACCCTTACTTCTCTGAGTATTCGGCTGTAGACCCCTATCATCGACGAGGTTATAGAAGAAAAATGTTGGAAGGAATTGGTTAGAAATCCTTTCTTGAACATAGTTTGTCTTGGATATTAAGGCGTTTACCCTTTAAAAGAAAACAACCGGATGAAAGGGACTTTGCCCGCTTGGCATCTCTACTCTTCTCCTTATCCCATTGCATCTTCCACTTGTTGAGCATGAACCATGAGATGAGAAATGTTCATATTATCATGTAGCATAGAGGAATGACACTGTTCTTGCAAGTAATCTGACACTCCCACGACAAAGCAATTTATTTCATCCCAACGATCGGAAACCAAAAGGAACCTAGATAAGGAGTTTCATAGGTTGGCTCGTTTTTGTGTTCGGATTGAAGATTATTCGATAGATTGTGTGCTGGTATGTTATAAATCCGAGTAATGTATAGTGCTCGAGGAGAAGTCCAAACAACACCTTGATCAACATTGATAGAGTTGAAAGAATCTTTTCTTGGTAAACTAAATGAGTCTTTATCCTTAGGAGGGGAATGGTGTCTTGAGGTACCAAGGGAGGTTATATATTCCAAATGTAGATGGTTTAAGACGTCGTATTATTTAGGAAGCTCATGGGTCTTGTTACTCCATTTACTCGGGCTCAACAAAGATGTACCATGACCTTATGGAAGTGTTTTTGTGGGAAGGTTTGCAAAAGGAATTTGTTGTTAAGTGTCCAAATTGCCCACAAGGGTAAAGGCGAGAACACTAACGACGGGTGGTTGGTGGTTTACTTCAGAAATCCAAATCGTACTGGAAGTGGGAAGCACATTAATATGGATTTTGTGGTAGGTTGCCTCGGATACAAAATAACATATCTCTATATGGGTGAGTGGGATAGGTTGACAGAATCGCTCCTTTTCATTTCCAGCAAGTCTTTCGACTTATGTGTTGGGGAAGATTATGCAAGGATCTTGTTTATGAGAGTGTGGTCGCCATGGTATTTGTTATCCATCATGCAGATAGGGGGCACAAATTCACATCTAGGTTTGGAGCATTCAAACAGGGTTTGTACAAAGGTGAAGTTAGAACCACTATTCATCCTCAAACGATGATTCAAGCAGGAGCGTACTATTCCAAAACCTTGAGGATATTGTGTAGATGCTTCTATCATTATTCCAAGAGAAAAAACTGGATAACATTGCCTTTGGTGGAGTTGCTTTTAAAATAATAGGCTACCTTCATCTATATCTATGGTCCTTATGAAGCCGGGTATGGTCGGAGATGTAGATATCCAATTGGATTGTTTGAGTGGGTTAAGTCTTCATTTTGGGTCTCGATTTGATTTCAAGAATTTGGAGAGAAGGTTCATATCATAAGGAACCATTTTGAAAACAGCAATAGGCCACAAAAGGTCTTAAGTCGATTATATTTGGAGAAGATATTTAGAACTTGAAGAAGTTGATAAAAGCGTACTTGAAGAAAATTTCACATATGAAAGGGGTGGTAAATTGGCAAGAGAGGGAAAGTTGGAGTCCTCTATATATTGGTCCCTATGAAATCTTGCAGGGTGGAGGTGCCTATGATTTGCGTTGCCATAGTGAATTTGTTTTATTTCAGTAAATTTTGTCATGTCCTCCAGCTTACAAGTGTATTGGTGATCCGATCGAGTCAATTTTTCCTATTGATGGTCGTGGTGGTATGTAAAGTAGGAACTCTCCTATGAGGAGGTGTACAGTTCAAATCCTTGAAGGGCAAGTAAAAAAGTAAGGAACAAGGAGGTGGCTTCTGAAAGGTATATTATGAAGAATCACCTAGTTGAGGGGGCGACATAGGAGGCGATCAACATAAGTCTCGTTACCCTCATCTATATTTGATAACTAAGGTTAGTTATTCTATTAATAATGAAACAATGACTAAAAATGATTGATGCTTTGATTTTAGTTAACTTTGTAAAATGTGCATTTTGATGTCATTACAGTGAAAATGTAGTGCATATTGACTTGAAATAATTTGAAGTTTCTTCTTTGAGTTATGTGTGCATTTTTAATGAGTAACTCGTTATTAAAAATGATATGAGAATGTTATAAGTTCAACATTGACATAATTGACTCCTATATGATATGTTGAACTCTTGTTGTTATGAGATGGATATTTCTCATTATGTGATTTTGATGCTTATGTGTGGCAATTGATATTTTTAATTGTAGGCGTAAATTTCATTATTGAAGTTGTAACACATGTTGTCTTGTATTGTTGTTGGTTGTGCTTCTAGTCTTGAGTCTATTCCTTCCTTTCAAGAGATTTTATGTCATTTATGGACGAAGTTCTAAGAGGGGGATACTGTAACTAATTCGAAATCAAAGACGTTGTTCTATACCTAACCTGTAGCTTCAAAGGTTTAGCACTGTTTAAGGGCTATTTAATGAATATAAAGGCATTTAGGAAGTCTAGAAATCAAAACTCAAAGAACGTCATGACGTTGGAATTAGTTCATGAGGTGCTAGTGTGTTTAGCCTATTGACTAACATTTTTAGTGTCGTTAAATGATTTGAAAATTGGTGGTGGCTGGAAGGGTGTCTAACATTGTATTGGAGTTAATTCATAGTCGAAACGTCTGGGAACGACTCCCCAAGGACCAACAAAGGCCCTTGAGGAGGACCTTGCATTTTCCTGTCAAAAGATTGTCCAAGGAAATGTGCACATATGAGTGCCATCGACGGGGCGTGTGTCAATCGATGAGGCGTCGATGTCCACCGTCAATGGTCACTTATCCAAAATCTTGGAAGGGTCATTTTTCTATGTCTCGTCTGTGAGGTCCTGTTTTTTCTGTAGATTTTAACTTAATTCATTTTTTTTTGCTTATTTACGAGGTTAATTAGGGGTTAGGGATGTCTTATTAAGTTATTTAACCACCTATATGAACTCCCTAATCTAATTAGACTGACGTAAGCTCTCATAATTTCCCAAACCTAAAACTCTCTTCCTTCTCTCTTCTATCGCTGTCCCAAAGAAACCCTATTGATGACCATTATAGGAGTGGGTTAAATGGAAGCAAAGGGTCAAATTTCTCCATCAATATCCATCAATATTAAGGTATGGGATCTCTATCACCTTTGAGACCTCTTTCCTCAAAGGTTTCCATAAAATTGATTTCAAAAGTTGGGTTTTCAAGTGGGTTTTCATCCAATACGAATTTGATGCTAATAATTACTTTGTTTAAGATTTCTTTTGGATATTATTACTGGATTACATGTTTTTTAATTCAATTATGTTATATCTTTTTGGATTGGTCTAGTTTGTAGAAAATGACCTATTCCCCTCAATCCTAGGTTTTGGTCTTGATATGAATTGTGTAGTATTGGTTCAAATGACTTGATTATTGGTGAATTACTACTAGATGATGTTATTTATCAATCAACTATGAATATATTGAGGTGAAATATATCCCTATCATGCTAGTTATTGAGTAATTGATCTAGCTTATGATCTTGACCTAAGTCTTTTATGTTAAGCTATTAACTAGTAATGAATTGTGATTTAGTGATTCACTTGACTTTATTATCGTGTTGGTTATTGATATGTGATGATATTATACCATTATTGGGTTGAATTAAGGGTTGAAGGTAAGACCTTGATGATGGATTATCATGAAGACTTGGTAAGTGTTGTGATCCCTATTTTTTTACTTCAATTATGGTTACTTGTGGTTAAGTAATGATGTTATATTGAAGTATGCCTTCTATTAGGATCGATAGGGTTGGTATAATGTTGAATATAAATGTCTTTACTATGGTTTTTGAGGTGTTGGCTAAGATGTAAATGATATAAGGATGGTGGTGATTTACCAATGTCTCATATCATGATGTGAATATGCTAATGTGGTAACCTCACCTATATGAATTGTAACGAAAGGATAATACACATGCAATTCTTATTGAGCTATGATGATGATGATATTTATAAAAGGGATAGACCATATGACCTACATTAAGCTATGATGATTAATAAAGGTATTAAAGATATTTCAAAAGGGACCCTAGCTTAGTACCGAGTGAATAAGAGTGAGGAGTGTCCCTTACCACATAAGGAAGGTAGGATCACTAATGTCTCTTGAGATGGGAGACATAATGCAGTAGGATTAGAGGGTCCATTATATCTCATAGGTCTTGAACTATGTGCCCACATAAGAATACTAGTAGTGGATCCACGTAGTTTCTATGGTCAGTTTTGGTACTACTACAGTAGCAAGTAGTCAGCTTCTTCAGGTAGGGTTCATGACACCAGATTCCACATTATTCTCATTTGGTTGAGTCGTTTTAAGGAAATATGCCCAAAAACGTAAAGTGAACTAAAGGAATGAACTCTAACCAAGAGGACCCCTAAGCAGGTTAAGCTTAGTGTAGGTAGAAGAATGGGACTTCTACCTATACTTTCAATAGTTAGCCTTAGGGGAATTATTAGGATGAATATTCTTATATATGTATATGCGTATAAATGTAAATGAGATGTATATGATGATCTTCATGTCCTGGACCACTATGTTGATTTTGATTTACTCGTTTATGAACATGGTATTGGTTCTCTATTGATAAAGTCTGACTGTTAGGTTACTCTTGATGTTATGTATGTGAAGTTGGACATTGGTGATGCGTTTCTGTTAAGGTACTTGTTTAAGTAAGTTTATGGGGTTTTTCTTAGTCATTGCAAAAGTGAACTGAAAGAGGGTCCTGAGTATAACTTGATGATAGAGTTCCTTTGACTATGTGTTCAATTATATGATATGTATTTTGACTTGACTAGACTTTGTATTGTTTGTATTGTGATGCACATGCGTATGACTTAATGAATATATCTTATTCAGTTGTATGGTCTTGTTGAATGTGCAAAAAGGTTTTCAAAGTAAATTGCATAGTTTAATAAAATGTCCCTTTTCTTACCATGATTTCATGATATATGTGCATATGGTCTCATACTTTACAAGTGGTGTGGTAACCCCATTTCTTCCTTTTCCCCAACATTTTAGGTTCCGGTCATTGAAGGGCTTTTAGAGATGACTTTGAATAATACTTGGAATTCTTAATTATCAATGTTGGGTAGGTCCTCACTTTTCGAAGGCAGTGCCACTATCAAGCTTACGATGTTTCTTTAATTTTTAAGACTCTTATGTTCTCATTGAAGTACTATGCATTGTATGACCTATATGTGGTCTTATTTCATTTATGTATGGGATAGACCCAAATTGTTATACTCTTATAAGATGGTTATGAGATGAGGCGGCTTATTTCGTAATATTTATATTTTAATATGATGTGGCATAAAGTAGAAGACTAAGTAATCTTCCTATAGAAGGGTCTAGGCATGACTGATATGGGTGTATATATATATATATATATATATAACTATTATATATAATATTATATATATATCTATATATGTATTATATATATAGATATGTATGTTTATATATATATATGTTATGTAATATATATGTATATGTTAAGATTCGAGATGGTATATATGTATATATTAGGGAGATATGGAGAGATATGTATAGTATAGAGATAGACATATACAGAAAGTAGATAGATGATAAACATATACTACATACAGTCATACCACACACACACAGTATATATATATATATATATGGTGTGTGTGTGATGTGTTGTGTGTGTCTGTGTGTCTGTGTGTATATATATATATGTCTATATATATATATAAATGTGTATGTTGAGATTATGTCAAAATCTCATGTAGAAGTAATCTTAAAGTTCTAAATTTCCGCTAATTTTGACCTATGAATGTAAGATTGACAGCTAAGATGCTAGCCTTACTCCTCAAAGAGGACGACGACGTCAGTTACGTCTAAGGGGTTTGGTATAAATACATTTTAATTCCAATTAAGTAAAACATTCATGAATATAAAAGTAAAACAAAGAATCCTTATTTAACACTTAGAGAAGGATTTCCATAATTTTAAAAAAAGGACCATTTTACAGTAAGCTGCCAAATTGTTACAGTGAACCCTTTCAACTTACAAGGAATTCATTTTATCCCAAAATAGTGAACTCCAAAAGTTAAGCAAAAAAGAACTAAACTCATTTCCGTAGGATTTTCTCTAGCTAAGGTTACCCTAAGTCTCACCAAGGTAAGACATGAAGTAACGCCCATACACCTACTTCAATACATACCTAGGTGATCCCTAAGACTACCCCGTCTAGGCTTACTCGCCTCGGGAGATTAAGTCCCCACTCAATGATCAAACATTAGAAGAACACTAAAAAAAAACACCAATACTTTCCTTTCAGAATGCCTATTTAGTTCAATGAGTAGATTGCATCCCATTCCACCACATACCCTAAGTAGTATACTCTTTTAGAAGACTTATCTCATTCAATTCATTTTTAATTCAGATAGAGCAAGATTCACTTCGGAAGCCCGCCTACTTAGTGCAAGGAATACTATGGCATCCAATTTCTACCCCCCCCTTAACCCTATGTTAGACCAATCTTTCGTAAGATTTAACAACTTTCATTATATAAGACTCACCAAGACTCCCCTTAGGAATGCTACCTAGGGAAATGGATAGAAGAGTCCCATTCCCTACATACCCTTATTAGTATACTCTTTTTAGAAGACTTAATAATTTCATTACTTTTATGGAGGTTATCTTATACAACATAGACCATGAGATCAAGACATGGAATCCCGATACTTTCCTCATCGGAGAAGGGTCCCCCCACTTGCCTAGAGTGTGGTCTTTTATTTGAGCTTCTACATGGATTTCCCAATAGCTACACCTATGGGGGCGCATAGTTAAAGGATAAGGAGATTGCTACTAAGTAACTCTCTTCTCACGAGGAGTACACATCTCAAGTGGTACATTGGAATACAACTTCTAAACTCTTGAAGTGTAAATACCTCATCTTCATATCCAGTTGGTGGTAGTCATAACTCCGCACGGATTCTCAACATTATAAACTATAGGTAGGATAAATAGTTAGCTACATACTCAACCATGAATGGTACCATCCTCTACCTATCTTAGAAATCTATTGGAAAGATATGAGGTTTCTACCTAAACATTCATCTCAACTTCACGAATGAGTGTTCACCCTAAACTTCCCCTTTTCATTTACTTTATTTACATTATTTATTCACTCATTCAAAGTGTGTGTATGTTTGTGTGTAAGTGAGACACCGTGCCCACATAAGAGATACATTCAATCACATTAAACACTTTAAAATGCTAACTTAGTCATATAAACTCATCTAGACCTATACCGCTAGTGTACTTTTCATAACAAGAGTTCTAGCTTACATAACAAGAATAACATAACCATCATCCTACTCTTACGTACGCCTACATTGCCTCTTGACAATACACAAGTAAACTTTAACCTTCATACAATTAAAGATTCATAATACACACTTACAATAACCATCTTCTTATCCACGTTATTTCAAAACACAGAAGTCCTTTCAAAAAACATTACAAACATACTAAGTTATCCAAATTCATCAAGGTAAACACCGCCACAAAGGAAGGGGAACCATACCACTCAAGAGCATTTCATAAAATAAAGTTTAAACAAAAAAACACAAATTACCCTTATCCAAGATCTGATCACCTATAATATTTCATAATAATTTCATAATAATATAAAACACTTAGTTGAAGTATCTAAAACAACAACATCAACTCAAAACACGCAAAGCTCAAAAACTAACAAACAAATCATGCTTTATTTTAACCCATTCATAGCCAAAATTTGATTTTTTTAAAAAAGCTTTAAAGTTTTCATTGAGGTTTTAACATTAGAATCACAAAACTTAAATTACAAATGTCTCATATTTGAAACTGATAAAAAATTTCATGCATAATACATATTTAAGTAAAGATAGAAGCAGTAGGGGTTGTTGAAAACCTTTTTGAAAAGTCATTAGAAAGACTCCTTGGAAGGACCAGATTCAAGTAGACTACCATACCTTAAGTAGAAAACCCCCAATAATTTGTGAAGCTAATCGACTAACACGCCCTACTAGCCTCCTTCTTACTTCTACTTCTACAGAGTTTCGGAGTCATTTTAAGAGAGAGGGGGTTTTGGGTTTAGGAAATGAAAGGTCAAAAATTAGTTTAAGGGTTTGAAAAAATATAAAATAGACCTCCGAAAATACCCTACAAATATCCAATCAAGGTCAAAAAAAACTTGGGTGAAATTTACCAAACACCCCACCAATCAAAAACAGAAAAATTACAGTTTTTTGGCAGCCTCACAGACTACTCCAACTAACGGACGATTTGTCCATCGACGGCCCATTGGTGGTGGTTTATTGGTTGGGTATGATACTATCAAATCTTGAAGTTCTTCAGGTCCAATAGACGTACCAAGCCGATGAGTCGTCGATTGGTCAATAGGATGTCACTGGTCTCATTGGTGGACACTGCCTATACAGTTTTGGTTCCTAGTTTTGGGCCCTTCTCTAGGGCCCCTCGTGGGTCCTAGGTGGGGTAGTACCCATACTTTAAACAATTATACATATTAGTCTATTTCTTAGGAACATCCCACATAAATTTCCATTAAAACGTACACGTAAAACTTATGATGACACACAAGTACTTTCTAAGGTACAACCTTCCGAACGTCATGGACTTTCTCGGACGTTTGACTTCCAAACTTCACATACTGCCTAAGAACGCCATTATTAATAATTTTAACACAAGATTAAATCATGAAATATTCATGAATCTCTAGTTCACCTAGTTCATTTTAGGGTCTCACAACCTGGTTCACTCGACCTATCGAAGGTATTGCACAAGCCTCTTAGATATCATTCATTACATAAGATATGAAAAAGTAGTGGTATTAAAAAAAATTTCACCAAAAAATAAAAAATAAACATCTTTATAAAAGCTAAGCCCGCACCATAAGTCCGTTCATCAATAAGGAATCATAAAGCTACACCTTAAACATCTTAGGGCACGACCCTTTTTACACTGACAAAAATAAAATAAATGTCAATACGAGACTTAAAGAAGGAATAAGAAACATAGACTATGGCCTCGAATATATGAGGGAATACTTAGTATTGAGAGAGTCGATTCCGAAAAATTGCCTTCTAACATTCAAACTTTGCCTCCAAACCTATACTTAAGAGTATAGAAAAGAGGGTGTAGACAAAAATTGAACTAAGTTCCGGCATATGTAAAATCATGCAAAAAAGGATAATTTTTTTGAAGCATACCAAGTCTGCTAATTCGCGAAAAACCCTCATAAATCAATGTTTAAAAACATCATTATAAACATCATGTAAAACAAGTAAGGTAGAACTTCCATATTTCTTAGGTAAACACATACTTATAGTAAACAAACATAACACATAACTCTTCCTATACCAAGTAACTAAGGACTCACTTAGGTAAGACATGAAGCGATCGTCATCCAATATATTCACTACACACCCAAGTAATCCTTAAGACTACAAAGGAAACACCTTCTTGAATTCATTTATAGAAGTCACCATTCAATACCAATGACACTATAGGAATATTCATATTCTGAGGAACTTCACATAAGACTCCATTCTTCCAAGGCAACCCCCTATTTACACTTAGTGCAATTGAAAGTAGCCATACTACTCATCTTTCCAACTTAGTGATCAGGAATTAACCTCCTCCTTAGAATAGGCACATCACATCACACAATATTAGACTTTCATCATACAAGTCAAAACATTAAAACATGAATTAACTGACATAACATAAAATCACATTAATCAGTCCATTTACGTCATTCAGGACCCATCATGCATTTTCATTAAGGACAGACCAAGACTCCTCCAAATGTAGACTTTTGCATATCGGATAGGTAACGTCCCATTCCATCACCCACCATATGTAGTACACCCGTAAAGACCTTAGGTAATTACATTCTTTTGTGGCGGAAGCTTTAACCGAAATATACAATGAGTGCTAGAGATGGAATCTCGCATATAAACTATTTTCTAGATGGGGGGAAACCCCATTGGTAATGTTAGGTTAGTCTTTTTCCTTTACAGGATCTCCAATAGCTACACCATGTGGGCGCATTAGTTTAAGGAATAGGAATATGCTTTCTAAGTTACTCATTCTCTTGCTACGAGGAGTAACTCATTGAAGAGGTACATAGGTACAACATCTCTCACTCACAAAGCACCCCACCCCTTCGCAAATACTCTCTATTCTAAGCATAACTCTCGTACGGAGTTAAGGCAGTAATTACTTTAGGCGAGGGATTCCTAATTAGCCAACATTCTAAACTCACGAAGGGCAATATCCCTAGAGGTCACATTGGAAAACCACATCTCAAAAACCCCAATGGGTATCCGACTCCAACCTATTTTAGGAAAGCTCTGTGAATCTGAGGTTCTATGAACAAGTTCATCTCACTCACACTTGAGTGTTCGATCCTCTAAAGTCACCTTTCATAACATTTTTTTAAGTCATCAATCAGGATGGATGTCTGTGTGTACTGTGAGCATACATTTAAAATAATCACCATCTCATATCATTTAACATCTAAAATTGGCTTTAATCTTCGGTCATCAAATTTCACACTGAACCATTATTCTTATATATACTACTGTAATTAACATACTCTCAACCTTAATACAATTCCAAGGTGTCAAGAAGAATATCAACATGAAACATCAACATTATCATTTCTTATTCACCTTCTATGTCTTCGGTGTATCAATACATACCATTCCTTCCTATATATGTAACCAATTGCACCAAAGGTGGACCATACCACTCAATAACATTTACAATAAGTTATCATTCAATTAACAAACTTACTATTCATCAAAGTTGTTAACCACTATTAACATTCATAATAATTCTTCACCCAAAAAAAGCCCTTAGGGCAGTGCTAAATCACAATATAAACTATCATAATAAACCAGAACTTTAGATTTCTAATCATGCTCATCATACCATTTCCATGGTAAAAGTTGATAAAAACGCCATAAACATGATAATGGGGTTGTGACCAAAATTACTCATTACACTAACATTTTAAGTATCTCCAAACTCATTTCTATAACCACTCAAAACTATTCCAGTGCTAAAGCCCAGAATTATAGCATATCGTGAAATAATAGACCCCTTTAGTTGAATTTTGAAAATTCTCTCGTTGAATATATTCATTTGTCTGTAATGGCTTCTTTGAATTTGATATAAACAGCATCCTCTCAAGTGTATTCGTATTTCCTTCTTAACATCTACCTGTCAATTTACTTGTACGGAACTAAATTAACCACGCATAAACTCATTGCCGCGTAAGCTCTGAGCTTAGCGTGAAGAAAAGGTCCTTTCTACGGATTGGTGGAAGTGTTTCTGTTCATATAATATACGGAGGTCCTTTAGCAGTTTGTATAGGGTTTGGATTAGTATGCTTTCCATGTTTGCAGCTTCTTTGTAGGGGCTTTTTGAATTTTATTCCTTATTCGGTAGTCCTGGTTCACATCCTCTCTCTATTTTGTTATCGTTGTATCCCAATAGATGACCTTTAAGTCCAGGCCTCGCGGTACTTGCCCCACTTCAAATGTAGCTGACCGCACAATCACTTCGTGTGCCCAAAAGGAACCCCTTACACTATTTGGCCCTTTTCCATAGTCTAATTTGACATAAAAACACTACGCGGCCAAATCTGAGATTGTCTGCGCCGTCGAGACCGGCTCATAATCTTAATCTTGGTTCTGGAAATTATTTTGGGACAATAAGGTTCGTGTTGGCCCCGCATCGCAGGGCCAAATTTGCCCATCAAGTGTTGACTGCTCATCGCGCAGAAGCCTTCAAATCTAGGCTGTCTTGCAGCTTTGATGGCCCATATTTGGGTCCTCCTTGGGGACCCTTCCAGCTTATCCGGGGAGCTAGTTCTTGGACTTTTGAACTTAAAGGTCAGTTACGAATTCGGAACAATCCACAATACTTCAATTTCACCCTCAAACATCTCTGTAAAACTTCTTACAAAAAACACGACCGACACATGAGTTCAACTTCAACTAGTTTCCGGACGTCTTGACATTTGACGTCTAAACAAACAACCTCCCCAAACTTACAAACTACAACTTCTAATGCTAAAATTGACTATTTTAATACATTATTATTCATGGAACACATGTCACGCTACGACTTTGAGTATTCATTTTGAGGGAGTAATACTTGAACCATATAAGGGGCTTGCTAAACCTTGAGGAACTTTTTGGCACCAATGTAAGCTTGTTCCACTTGGGACCACTTGTACCGCAGGAGGAAAATCTCCCGCAATCACCACTTCCTAATCACCACTCCTAGCATTTTCATCATCGTATTCAAATACTCCTATAAACACAGATGAAAAATTTACTATAAGCAGGAAAGGACAACTTATAGATTTAAATATCATGGAGGACACAAAGGACACACAGTAGAAGAGAGAGAGAAAACTCTATGTCCCTATCAGTCTCTCGATCATGGATGGCTGCGTGTCTCGCACAAAATGAAAAGGACCTCTACTAGAGATGGCTTTGAGAGATTTTAAATCCTATGATACCTCACAGCCTTTATGCTCATTACAATGTTGTAACGACCCAAAGTACCCCCCAAAAAATTAAATCATCTTGATTATCACTAACGAATTATGATGCATCGAAGATGCTTACTGTTTCCTTCCTTCTCCTCCTACAAGCCATTAGACATAGGTGTTCTTATACATTTTTCCCCACCATTGTATTACTCACTCACCGTACCCAATTAGTACACCCAATCGCCTTTTAGTGCTCCTTGCGAGATTAAACTTTTAAAAATATTTAAAATCTTTTTATAAGAAAAACAATAGAACATTCAAGTCTCAAGTAGCCAAGTTAGACTCGCGAAATATCTTTAATCACACCCCATAAAACAACGATCCGGAATAATACAGGGTCTATTTATAATGTCTTTAACTAGAAAAAGCTAATCATTTTGGTAATTCCTTCGGAATGTTTAAGTTGATGGACATAAAACAAATTTGCTTGACTGAGTGCTAGAGTATCCAAACTTCACCTTAACCAACTCCTCTCAAAACGCCACCAACATATTTAGAAGTAAACAACATATGGAATTCGCTTTATTGTATGTACTAGGTAGGTTAATATTGCCACTATAAATCATGTTGAAAATGGACATTTATATTAAACATCTCTTTTTGAAGAAAACTTCATATGACAAGTATAAGAGTCACTTACAAGTCAAAAATAAATACATTATAAGTCATAGTTCCACAATATGCATCAACATCTCTTCAAAACCAGAGAACAATAAGACCCTCCTACCAAAGGTTATCCTTGGACCACTTGAGTAAGTTATTAAGCAAACCGCCCATACAACCCCTTCACAAAACCTAAGCGGATCGTAGGACTACCTAAGATAAGATATTTCTTTTTCAAATATTTAACTCAGCACCTAAGGGTTGATTCTAAGACCACTTGATGAAAGCATGAAGAGGACCCCTCCATACACATCTCTAAGTATACTAAGCAAAACCCTGGAAAGTTCCCTAGAATAGAGATCCTTTTTTTTAGTACTTAAGTGCAGTCATAAGTGTGATCTATTAGTTCAATTAAAGTGTAGAACTATCAAATTACTAGAATGTATCCCCATGATGAGAATAGGAAAACTAATCGATATAGACCATAATATCTAGGCATGGAAATCGGGAAGGGGGTGTCGACCCTACTCCGATGGAGGGCGTTTTTATACTTTCCAAGGGGGGAACTAGGACACATACCATGTACGTACAGTCGTTTTAAGGAATATCGAAGGCGATTGTTCACTCTAGTCTCATTCTCAATCGAGTTCTACCACAAGCATATTCACTCGGTGGGTAGCCATGTTCTCGTAGAGAAGTTCAATTAACATAAGGGCTATTGAAAAGTTACGATTCTTAGTCATTACAGTCATAATGCCACCTACCAAAGATAGGTCACAGGGTGACACTCAAATAGTCAATAATAATTAGCTCAATGACTTCCTAGAGATGGGTTATGACGTTCCATTAAACTAATCCATAAGTCCGTCATTCATTACAAGAAGGATACGATTACGACTTTCAACATTAGGGATATCTTTAACCTTCTTGTCATATAGAATGTTCCACAGATAAGTCATTTATTAGAAAGGCACACTAAGTATACCTATCCTAGACTTTCATTAAACAGTCATTCATGCACCTACAAGCAAATGTGCACCAATCCTTACTAAGTCAAGATGTTCATTCCATATTCTTCAGGTATCAAGTAAGGGCACAAGTCTACAAGACAAAAAAACAGATACTTTAATTCTCACATAGAGCATTATCATTCAAGAATCACAAGGGACAAAACTAAGTATACATGTATAAGTATTCCTACACACTTCATATAGTCTCATCAACATAACTAATCATAGTTTGTATTAGTTAAACTAGGAAGATTCACATCCAATATCAGTATATACATACAAGGAATCATATAGCCATCATGAGTGATATGACCGAGATTCAATAGGAAGAACCATTTACTTGACGTATAGATACACATAATTCTATAGACTTCCACCATGATCACAAAAGAAAAGAGATAAACATGGACCAATAACATCTTCATAAAGAATGACGACGAGGCAACATCATTGCGTAGTATCATAAGCACCGACACCATAAGTGGACCATACAAAAGTAACAATTGAAACACCTATACAACAAAATATAGAGATGGTAAGGTTAATATACAACCATTCCAAACTCAACATGTCCAATCAATAGTCAATTCAACCATCCAATACACCAAGGCTCTTACCAATAGCCATAATCACCAATTAAAAACATTCATACAACTATAAAATGATCCAAGATAATAAAATATGAAATTAATAAATCTAGTACAGCCTACATACAATTCTAACATGATTATTTTATAATTCAATAGCCCAAAGTAAACTACACAAGAATTCAATACAACATAGATATGATCAAAATCACCCATAAAATAATCAAAATAAAGATTTCATAATTTGCATGGGTTCATAAGGAATTTGATCTAAAATCATTCAATTAACATCAATTATATGATAAATTATTGATTCAAATAGTTTCATGCAACAACCAATGGATAGAAGTTGAAATAGAAGAATTCATGTTTTTTATCATCTTTGAAAACCATTTAAATTGACTCCTTGAAGAAAGAGGATTCAAGGATGAAGCACCATACCTTAATTGTGAGGAAAAGATCATAAAATTGATGGACAAAAACATGGAAAATCAGGCTTCTTCCTTGGAGCTTCAAAGCTTCATTAATTCACATTTTGGAAAAAAAGGAATAGAGATGTTTTGTTTTGAGTTGGGGGTTTTGCTTTGATTGATGAGTTTAGGAGCTTAAAAAGACTCATTAACTGTCAATATGTCATCCCAAATTACCCAAAATACCCCTGCACTTAATGCACATTTTAACCAATTCAAATATGACTTAAAATGAAGCAACCAAAATAAGGAGGTCACTGCGTGAGCGGAGGGAAGTTTTGATTCTTGGTCAGGAAAGGAAAATTTTTTGAGAAAGAATGGTTTGTCATGTCTCAAATTCCTTGGCTGGCGCGGCAGTTGTTCGTGGACCATGGTTGGGTCCTCATTGGAGACCCTTTAAGCTGGCTCAGGTGTCATTCTCGGAAGAGGTTTCAACCTGTGCCTGTCAAGTATAGGTCTTAGGAACAATCGATACTCAATTTCACCCACAAACCATAACTGAAAATTCCATCACAAAACACTACGACACACTAGTTCGACTTCAACTAGTTTCTGAACGTCTTGGACATTATTGGACGTTTGACTTCCAAACATTACACAATGTCTCTAAACACTATCATTAACCATTTTAGTACTTTAAAACCTCATGACACACATGTTAGGATCTATTTTTACCTAGTTCGTTTTTACGGGCGTTAGAACAATAACTTTTACTAAATATGGAAACATATGCAAGTAACCATTGAAATCATGCTTAAAAGGACATTTTTCTCAAAACCATGCAATTCACTTTGAAAAGCCTTTATGTATAATTAAGAACATATACAATCCAATAATAATATACTCACTTAAGACAAGTCCATATTCAACACAAGACAAATATCACCATATAGCCAAGTCAACAAGGACATTATCAACATAAGGTCATATCAACATGAATGACATCATATTAAGATCATTTAGGAAACAATAACTACAACACAACATTATAACCATAATTCATTTACAAACCTTAATTGTGAAGAAAATCCTACTAGATTGATAGAGAAAAATTTGGAAAATCTTTCTTCTTCCTTGGAGCTTCAAAGCTTCATCAATGGAGGTTTTTGGACAGAAATAATTGAGATGTTTTCTTTTGGAATTGAGGGTTTTTATTTGAAGGGTAAATTGGGGTTTAAAAAGGTTCAATAACCTCTAATAACTAGACCCTAAAATACCCAAAAGAACCCTGAAAATATAGGACCTTTTAACCAAGTCAAAGTCAACTTAAATTTCTGAAATTATCGTTGGGAAACAATTCCTTGATGCGGAGCTGGTGTCGCATGTTTTTTGCAATTAAATTCCGAAAAAATGAAGTTCACCATGTGTCCGCGACACTAAGGAAGAATTTGGCATTGTGAGAACAAGTCCGTGACTTGGACATGTTCCTTTCATGTGCAAATTCTGCTACCTTGGGCAGCTTGCTTAGCCCATGTTTGGGTCCTCCTTGAGGACCCTTAGGCTGGTCCTTGGGGCGTCGTTCTTGGACGTTTTTACCATACATATGTCCCTATAGGTATTAGGGTCATCTCCACTTATTTTAGAAACCGAACCATACAAAAAACAGCACAAACATACATGACAAAACACAAGCATGTCCATATAGGTTGTATACTAGAACGTAATGGACGTTTTTGGATTCTTCTCCGTCCGCCTCGCCCCCCAGCGCCCCTTTCGTCTCGGTCTCCCGCACCATGCTCCACAATCCGTTCGAATTTCCCGTGTCTATTAGCGCCCTCAACCACCCCTCTCCTAGTCCACCTCCTTGCTCCCCCCGCCTGCCCTTCCTGCCCACTATAAACAATATAATTAAACAAATGTAGGAATAAAAAATATCATGACACACATTTTAGGCTCTAGTTTCACCTAGTTCTTTTTTGAGACATTACATTTAACCCGTCTTAGGAACATCTCCAATCAAATTCAACACAATCAAACACGTAAAACATGCTAAGGAACACACAAAGACGTCCAAAAGCTAACTTCCAAATGTCATTGGACATTCTTGGATGTTTGACTTCCAAACACTTCCAAACTTCATACACTGCATATACACACCACAAACCATCAGTTAAAGACCCTATAACCTTATGAAACACCCATAAGCATATGCAAGCACATAAGGACTAGTTGTCGAAACTCTTGGTCGTCCCTTGACGATTGACTTCAAACTTAATCGGATTGAATTGAAAATCACCCTATTATGAGTTATTTCTGTGTCATGACTTATTGTATATGAAGGTCCTTGTCTATGGTTGATTGAAAGGAGTACTTAGTGTGAGTAGTAGTATGGATTGCTACTTATACATTGCACAAGTATTACTTAGGGTTGTCTTGGATGTTGGTCCAAATGTGTTGTTTTGACATATGAAAGGTTTATATTTATTACGCATCAATATTGTCTAAAGGTAAAAAAAATGAATGGTAAGTTCACTATTGGTGGCCTTAATGTTGTATTATAGTGTGGATGGTGGTGTGGGATGTTATTCATATGCTTGAAATGAAGGCTTTATGTGATGAATTGGTTTTATATGTTGGTTGTGATTGTTTATTATGCCTCTTTTACTATAGTCATGGAGTTGTTACTAAATTTTCATATATCATGACTTGAAAAGAAAATTTCCATTTTAAGCATGTTTTTGCATATCTATCATACTTAGTACATAATCTTGCTAACCCATATTTTCTTCGTGTTTATTACAAGCAAAGGTTCCGTCATTTAACTTAATTATCTTTACTGGAAGCTTCAATTGAGATTCTTCAAAAACATGGTATGTCCTTGTGGATTTGAGGAAAAGAACTCTTATGTTTCATTTTGTTCATGGAATAGACTATTAATTAGACATTTCTATTCTAAAGGTTCGTGTCCCTTTTAGTTTCGAATATTACTTTAGATGGCCATGTGAGATAATAGACTTATGCTATATTTTCAAGTGTTTTTAAATGATTTTTAGATTATATTGTTTTAAATAAAATTTTAATTCCATACTATTTTGTATTATTGAATGCCATGAAATTCTAAAAGGCGTGTATAAGAACCCTTCTGGGTCGAGTACGGAATGTAACTTCCGGGGTATGGGCTCGAGTTATCACAAAGTGGTTCGGGGGAGATTGCTCCAAAGAAAAATAGCTTCTATACACTTCATACTCATGGAGAGAAAGAGGGTTCTCCTAATATAGTTATCGATTGTTGAAAGTTTTGCATCTTGATGATTAAGCTTTACATAATTATAGTGCAATGCTTTCTTTTCTGACTCCATATGTGACTATGAGATTTTATATGCTTCCCGATGTATTATTGGAACGTTCTTTTGCCTCTACCCTCATTTGTGTTTTTTTGTTGCTTAGAGGGTCTATAGAAGATGTCTTATCTCTTTTTCCCACAGAGTTACTCTTTGTTGATTTGGAAGAGCTTGATATGCTAGATTTTTATGTTATCCTTGGTATGGATTGTCTACACTCTAGTTATGCTTCCATTTATTATAGAACCCATGTAGTCGAGTTTCAGTTCCCAAATGAACCTATCCTTGAGTGGAAGGGGATAAATTCTATTTGTAAGAGTTAGTTGATCTATTGTTGTAAAGTTATAAAGATGAATTCTAAGGGTTGCATTTACAACCTAGTTACGGTTGAGGGAAATAGATTTTAGTTTTGACCAACTCCAAAGAGCTAGTTACTTTTTTAAGATTGACCTTAGGTTACCAAGTGAGGGTAAAGAAAGACGATATTCCAAGAATTGCTTTTAGAACTTGATATGGTCATTACGAGTTAGCAGAAATGTCTTTTGGTTTCATTAATGATTCATCTGCATTTCTGAATTTAATGAATAGGATGTTTAGACAATACCTTGATATGTTCTATTATTAGACCCTACCAAAGATGGTGTTGTGGATTAAAATAGTCCAGAATCATCCTTTGTGACAGATGTGAAAGTTAAGAAATTTCTTGAGTTTACCTTATTAGAATTGAAAAAAAGCAGTACTTAGAAAGTTTGTTGAGTCTTCCTCCCAAAGGGGAGATGCTATGCTTAGATATCAAGGTTGTTGTATGTTTCTAATGTGGATATTTTTTTGACATGTTGGTAAGGTTGCTTATGAAATTAGATTTTCCTAATGATTTAGCATCGGTTCATCTCGTTGATCATTTATCAGCGTTAATGAAATGTGTTGTAAATCAGACATCTATAGTCCCTATATAAGTTTTAGGAGTTAAAGAGATTTTTTCTTATGAAGAAGTTATGGTTGAGATTTAGAATGGCAAGTTAAGAAAATTTGGGAGCAAAGATAGTTGCTTCGATAAAAAAATTATAATAGAGGATCTTTTAGTTGAGGGTGCAACTTGGGAGGAACGAGGGACCGATCAGGATGTCCCGAATCTCATCCTTTCCTATCTCCTACTAATAGATTTAGGTAATGATCTTGTCATGTGTATTTTATATATTACCATGATTTCTTTATGGTTAGCGTATTCATGAAAAACTTGTGTTTTAAATGAAAATGATTTTCTATGATTAATTTTCATCATGTTGTAGTGCATTTAGTATGATTTTCCTATAGACTTCATGAGATGAATCAATGAACATTCCTTAGCTTGGAGTTGAAAATTTCTCCTTTGATATATGCTTTTGAGTATAGAATGCATATGGGATCCACGAGATTATGTTGAGCATGATTTTTGTTTGGAGATGGTAGTTTGTCCTTGATTATGAGAATTTTGAATTTATTCATATTGTTTGCGAGAAGTAGTTCGTAGTAAGTTCAATATGAGCTTTTTTTTTTAAGTATGTTTGTCTTGGAGTCAATGTTTCCTTCTTTGTCGTGTGCATTTAGATCAGTTGCATGCATAATGGGCTATTAGTATTTGAGTATCTCTTTGAATCGATGCCTAGAATATCTCATTCGAGGACGAAAGATCTCAAGGGGGAAATAACTTAAATTACCAGATTTGGAAAGGGGTAAAGCAATAGTTTTCATGAAGTTGAAAGTGCCCATTAATGGTGGCCAACCACGGACTTGTAGGTGGGGTCTGTGGTTGGTCACCAACGGACCGCCAGTCAAACCACGATTCGTGGTCCAGGGGTTAGTTGGTTGGCTAAAATCTCTAATCTAAGGATGCTTGAAAAGATGAACCATCGATCGATCTACGGAGTGTCAATAAGGGTCTTGTGGATTAAGGCCTGCAATCATTTTAGGGGCACATGTATATTTTCTAGTTTTTCTTAAAATCAAAGTGGTGTCATTTAACCCAATCCTAGGACCTCTATATATGTTATTTTAACCCCTAATTTTACTCATTCAAGTCATTCTCTCAAAATTCCCAAAAGAATTCTGTTCTTCTCTCAAAAATTTATCTTTCTATAACAAGAGGAATAAGAAAGAGTTCAAGCAAGGATCAAGGTCAAGTCTCCAATTCTCTAGAATTTCTGGAATTTGTGAGTAAGATATGATGACTTTTCATCCATGTAGCACCCCAGATTGTTTACAAACCCTAAAATGGACACTAGATGAAAATTAAATGAGAGACGATATGTGTTTTAAGTAATAAAGTGTTAAAAATATTTATATTAGCATATACCAATCAGTTGAGGAGTTGGGAGTCAAATGTCAGAAAACGACCAAAGACGTTTGAAAGTTAGCCTTTGTGTTGCTATGGGTGTTCTAGTGTTGTCTTGAATGTTTACGTGTGTTTGGTGTTGATGTTTGAATTCATTAGGGAGAGGGCTATAACACCTATATGGAATGTGTTAGAGTTGAAGCATTTGAGTACGACTCCCTAAGGACCACCCTAATTTGAGTAGGATTTAAACCTTGGCAAGAAGCTTCCAAAAACAATCCAATTTATGCCTCACCTTCGATGCCCTGTAGTCCAATGTACGCCCTGTCGAATGGGGGTGTTGCTCCACACTTAGTTGTGGGAGATTATACCCCATAAATGGAGGCTGTGAACATAACGACTGCCTGCAGAATTCTCCGTTGTCCAGTAGACGGCCAATAGATTGAACCGTCTATTGACACATGCAACTTTCTGCAGGTGTCTCGGCCAAGGGGAGGGTGTTTTGGGAAATTCACCCAGTCCTAATTAATTTAGACGGTTATTTTGGGGTTATTTATGTATTTTAAGTTTACTAGACTCTTCAAACCTATATTTAGACTCATTATCAAATCAAACCCCAAAATCCAAAAGAAGAAGTTTCTCAAAAACCTCCATGGGGAGCTGGAAAGTGAAGTTGAAAGGAGGATTGAAGTTCTTCATTGTGTCTTAAAAATTTTCATTGGATTTCATCCATTCATGTTAGATGATTTTATCCTTGATTCTTCTCTCATTCAAAGAGCAAATTTCAAAGGCTTTTCAAAGATTTTCAAAAACCTTGAAATTCTATTTTGAATTCTAAGCATGGGTTCTTCCACAAAAAGGTTTGAATTTATGTTTTATAAAGTAATTGATGTTAATTTGTAGTTTTAAGATCAAAACTTCTATGAACCCATGAATTCCTTGAATACCTAATACTGGCACTAAGGTGGGTGAATTGATCATGGCATGATATTACGAAAGTCACTGCCATAAGATGTATGGGGCTATAGTATTAGTATTATGTTAGATTCTGATTATAAAAAATGTAATAACTTTTATAATGTTGATGTAACATATTGAATGTTGTGGAAAGTTATATGGATGGATTTTTATTTTGGCTTTTTTGGCGTAGTATAGTGTACATTGATATTGTTAAGAGCTTTTGTAATGTTAATTGGTTGAAAAGAGTATGGAATGATGATGATGATGATAATTTGAAGGTCGTGAGTTGACCTAATTCCTCTATTTCCTATTAAATTGACATTGAATTGTATCAATTGGTACATAATTTGTGTACTTGTTATGATGTCACAACCCGAGAGTATATCCTAGAAGGAATGGCATTCTAAATCGTGGCATGGCATACTCGACCTTTGAGAGGTCTTATACAAGCCCCTAGATATGAGATATGAAAAGTAGTGCGAAATTAAAACATTTAACAACATCATGTAAAATCCTCTTTTATAGGAAACGTAGGAAATGCTAAGTCTCATGATAGCCATATTAGACTCAAGAATATCTTTTGGTCACTGCACATACAACAATCGAATAGAAAATATCTAATTCTATTATAATATCCTTGAATAAGAGGAATCTAAACATAGCTATGTCTAAGGAGCATCTGAGAACATTACAAACCACTTGTTGAAGGAATGCTAGTATCCAAGTTTCAATCAGACTTCCTCTCAAATGCTACATACACCTTAGAAGTAACACGGGATATGGAATTTCGACATTGTATGTATACGTAGGTGGTATGCAATAAAAATCATATAAAAGGACATTTGTATAAGACATGCTCATTTTATTCCCTTTTGAAGAAAGCTTCACAACACATGCATAATAACCACTTTTAAAATAAACTTCACATATAAGACATATTTCATGTAATTCACATAATAGAATTATCAATAATTCAAACCATATAATCATATAAACCTCCTACTAAAGGTTATCCTAAGACTCACTTATGTAAGAGAAGAAGAAACCACCCACACACCCTTTTCAAGCACACCTAAATGATCCTTAAGACTACTAAGATAATATTATTCCATTTTTCTAGGTTACTTTTAGTTATGAGATTTATAACAATGACGAGGACCGCCTATACACCCTCTTCAAGTTAGTAAGCAATAAAGATATTAAGTAGCGGATCATTTTCTTCAAACTACATTAATGAAGTCATTAGTCATTTCATTAAGTCAATTAAGAAACAATTACCACTTTAAGGAAATCAGATAATGGTCTTAGATAAGAGCTAAGGAACCTACATCGTAGCATTGTTAAAACCTACTCGTGCCATGTCTAGATAGCGTCCATTACACTACTTAAAAAATGTAGAACTTCTCTAACACTAGAATGTAACATGATGAGGATAATAATTAACCAACATAGACCATACTAGATAGGCATGGAATTCGGAGTCTACCCTACTCCGATGGAGGGTGTTCTACTTGCCAAGGGTATAACTAGGACACATTCCATTTAGGCACATGGTTAAGGAATATCAAGGGTTTCTTTTTCACTCTACTCTCCTTTTGAAGAAGAGATACTAACAATAGCTCATTACTTAGCATTGTTTCTCATAATTTCTCATAGAGTAAGTTCAAACACATAAGGGCATATGGAAAGTTACCATCTCTTAGTCATTACCTAGTCATGATGAACCTACAAAAGATGAGTCCACTAGGGCTGCCACTCAATGGTTAATAAAGATAGCTCAATAATTTTCTTAGAGAGGTTTCATGCCTTTCCGGAAAACCTATCCCTAAGTCAACCATTCACACAAGAAGGATACCATTACGACTTTCAATTTTAAGGATATCTTAACCTCATTTCCATATAAAAGGTTCCACATATTAATCATGCGTAGAAGGGAACCATCTTACGTCTACCGATCCTAGACTTTGATTCAACATTTATCCATACACATACAATACAAAGGTGCCTAATACGACTAAGTCAAGATGTTGATATGCATATACTTAGCATGTATCAAGTAGAGGGACATAGTCTACCTATCAAGACATATACATCATCTCCATATCATGTATACAATAGTGTTCAAGTATCATTTAGGAACAACCAAGTCAACCTATCAAGATACACTAGTAAACTACTATAGACATCACCTTAGTCTATCATGATACAATAATCAATTAGAGAGCTTAATACTGACAAATCTCCTATTCCACAGTATGCACATATTCCTTCACATTGATCATTACAAGTCATAACATGAATACATCATAATTCTCATAATAATGTCGACAAGGTCGCATTTATAGCGATTATAACACATTAGAACCACCACCATAAGTGGAACATACAATCAACACAATTCAATGCCTATACTACACAATATAGAAGAGGTTAGGTCAACATACCCCCATTCCCTCATCAACACCTCTAATCCTTAGCTTTTTAAATCAATTCAAGTCACAAGGCTCTTTCCTATAGGCATAAACCAATAATCAAATGATAAAATCGATCCAACAAGATCCAATATGAAAAACATCAATTAATACAGCCTATACACAATTCTATCATAATTTATACATATTTAAGTAGCACAATATAATCTACACAAGAATTCACTAAGATCAAGCCATGATCAAATCTCATTAGAGTCAAAATAGGAATTTCGTGTATTGAATGGGTTCATATGAATTTTGATCTAAAACATTCAATTAAAACTAATTCAATCATAAATCATTGATTCAAATTGTTTTATGCAAGATCCCATGGCTAGATTTCGATATAGAAGAATTCCATCGACTTTCACCACATCATCTTTGGAAACCATCCTGATCTGGTTATCTTTAACTAAACAGACGATTTACACCCACGGATCTACTGAGCCCAAACCCAACCGTACAACTTGATCTGCCACAAGTAAATCCCAGAAAATTGGAGAAAGAAATCACTAAAAATTTCACCTCCTAGCTGTGCTTGTGTTTCCCTCCATGGAAGGCGTTGAAGGAAATTTTGAAGAGAAACCAGGTGGTTTTGCGTTTTTTTGATTTCTAATGTTATTGAGGTTTTTGACTTGTGGAAAGAGTCAAAATATGAATTAAAAAAATAAAAACCCTCAAACACTCCCATAGTACCCAAAAATAACCCCACAGTATTTGGAACTTTTAGGACAAGTCTAACTTAAATTCAAATTTTTGGAATTATCCTTAAGAAACAAGTCAGCGGTGTGAAGCTTCTCCCGCATATTTTTCGAAAATAAACTGTGAGACAGTGGAGTCCGCCTTGTGTCCACGACGCGGACCAAAATTTGGCCCGTGATGAACCAGGCCTGCGACCGACAATTCAAGTCACAAATGAATTGTCGGTTATTTTAGGACTTCATCAACTCATAACAAACATTTAGTCTCTAATTAAATGTAAAACATTTTAAGGGTGTAACATATGAACATTGCCTTGTCGTCATTATTATGTGAATTGTGCTATATCATGTTATAGCTTGTATAGAGGTTCAATGTGAGGGATAATATTATATATGTTCATGGTTTAGGTGAATGTATGATTCCTCTAAATGATGGTATGTGAGTAATCATAGACTATGATGAGTCTCTATATATTGATAGGGTATCTTGTTAGGTGGACCTAGTTGTCCCTACTTGGAACTTGAATATAATTGAATACATGATATGATGTGGTTGTGCCTTTATTGTGTTAGAATAGGTCCTCTTCTGGATACAGGAAAATTTAATTATGATATATGACTTGGTAGATTAGGATCATTATCATGTACGGATAAAACAATAAGAAGACGAAAAACATCTAGATCGGTAGACCTAAGATGGTTCCCTTCTAAGGATGAGTAATATATGACCTTGAATTTGTGAAAACAAGGTCAATAATGTGTAACCTTTACTATGAAAAGAAGGTTAAAAGAATCCTTGAAGTGCAAGAACGTAATGGTGACTTCTTGAGTGGAATGATGGACTTAGAGATAGGTTAGTGGGAATACCATCAAACAATCTCTAAGAAATTCATAAGAGCTATCCTTGGAAAAAGTGTTATTTATTGGTAAGATTTAGTAATGGTACCTTCTCTAATACACCTAGGGAATTATTTACACTATGAGAAACAAGGCAAAGCACAGAGTGGATATGCTTCTTGTAGTAGCTCTACTTAATATGGGACTAGAGTACAAAGAAACCCTTGATATCCCTTAACCATGGGCCAACAAAGGATGTGTTCTAGTTATACCCTTCGCAAGTAGAACTCTTTCCATAGGGTAGAGTAGACTCCGAATTCCATACCTAGCTAGTATGGTCTATGTTGGTTAATGCATATTATCATCATATGGGATGTACATTCTACTTATTCAATGGATTCTACAACGTGTGGGTAGTGGAATGGGACGCTATCTACACATGGCACGAGTAGGCCTTGAAAGTGCTAGGATCAGTTCCCTAGGTCTTCCAAGACCATTATGTGAAGTTGTTTATTTGATTCTTGTCTCTTAAATGGATTTAAATGAATAATATTGACTAAATAAAGTTATATTAAATTGAAAGGTTCTTGTCTAGGGTAGCTTAGAGGATCACTTAGGTGGGCTTGGAGAGGGAGGATGAGAGTCCTCTTCATGTCTTACTCAAGTGAGTCTTAGAGTAATATTAGATGGAGAGTATAAATGATAAAAAGGGTTTACTTGATGAATATGGACTATGTATTATTGTTATGTAAACAATATTCTTAATTTGGGTAGTCAAAAAGATTACTTAGGTGTGCTTGAAGAGGGTATATGAGCGGTGTCTTCTTGTCTTACTTAAGTAAGTCTTAGGATAACTTATGGTACGAGGTCTAAATACTTATATGGATTCTTAGTGTTTATATGAATATGCTTTATATGTGATATTGACCTGAAGATGTTTCATTTTATAAGATTTCTGTCAAAGGAGCATGAAAAAAATATCTTTAATCAAATGTCCATTTTAGTATGGTTTTCTTGCATGTTAACCTCCTTAGTCCATTCAATATGCTTATTCCATATATTTTTCTATTTATACAAGTGTAGGTGGCAAGTGAGGATTCTAGTAGAAGTGATAGTTGGTTACTGCATTCTCTGAAGAAGAATTATATGTCTCATATGTGCGAGATCATAGAGTATGTTTAGTTTCCTTTTTCACAAAAGACATAGTTGTCACAGGACGATAATGTTTTCATTAAATTTTAAATGGTTGTAAACCTATGATATGTATAGTGTATAAGATGGCTTGTGGAGCCTTGTTCTTTTATTAATAAAAAGATTGAATATTGTTGTGTGAAAAGATTTTAATTCCGCAAAAACTACTTTTATGTATCTGGCGATGTGAAAGTGTCTAAGGGCTTTGTATAAGACCTTCGAGAGGTCAAAATTCAAATATGTCGTGTAACTCTAGGGTATACCCTTGGTAGTGACAAATAAGTAGTAGTAGAGAATAAGGTAGAATTACTATCATAGGATTCAAAGTTCTCAAAAGACAACTCTAGTAGAATATTGTTCATGGTGGTTGAGGTCACAAAAACATTTATGAGCAATAGGCTATAGGACTTTTAGAAGTCCCTTATTCATACTCTTGGTGTTGGCATAAAGTTGAGGTTATATAAGTCCTTTTCTAATATCTTCTCTTTATGTTTGGGTATAATACAAAGGACAACCCACACAAGAGTGCATGAAGAAGTAGTGATTGAGGGAATTCCTCCCCGAGGTGATAAAATTCCCAAGGTGTACAACCTCCCCAATGTGAACAAGTCATTATAGTTGATCAAGAGAATGAGGTTCGGTGGTTCCTCCGGTTATGTCTAATGAGGAGATTTGGGGATTTCTCCTTACCCTAGGCCGAGCCATGACGACTCAAGTGAATAAAGATGGGGGACCTAGGATGAATGCTCTTGATAGTACCATGACCTCTAGATTGAGGGACGTTTAGGCTGAATCCTTTATCTCCTTGGTCCAAGTGGGGAAGATCCCTACAGTTGTTCTAGTGGTGTTATAAGGGTCGTTGAGTGCTTTGAGTGTGACCTTTTAAAGAAAGCAAAGTTAGATTCATAATATTGAGTGATTGCCAAGTGGTACACACAATAGAAAGACAACAGGTCAGTTTAATAGGGTCCTATAGAACAGGAAGAGTGACGGGAAGCCTTCTTAGAAAAGTATTTTTGTAAGGACCCTCAAAATTACTTAAGGTGCCTAGATCCTCATATGTGTCTAAAAAGATTTATAATATTATAATTAAGTTTTTTACAGTATGCATGCTAGATTTGAAGTCATTTGAGGGTCAAACGTCCAAGAACGTCCGGTGACGTTTGAAAGTTAGCCTTGAGACATAGATGTGTGTCTTGGTGTGTCATTGCATGTTTTATGTGTTTATTTTGGTTGAAACTTATATGGAAGGACCCTAACATGTATACAGGCATATTTACGTTGTAAACATCCAGGCAGGAATCCGCAAAGGCCTCGCAAAAGGATCCTTGACGAGGACCCAAAGGCTTCCTAGATACTGCCTTGGCAGTGTCAATCGACGAGCCAATACAACGGTCCGTAGTCATGGTGAAGCCCCATTTATGGGGGGAGTAGTCCCATACTTATCCGGAGAGCTAAAGCCCCTAATGTTGAAGGCGTCAATGCAGCCTGCATTCTGCTACCATCTACACTAGTTCATTAAGGGGTGAACGGAAAAAGTCACCCCACGTCCTAACCTTTCCATAGATGGTTATTCTATCCTATGGTGTATAGTAAGTGGTTATTAAGACAAAACCCCATACCAATTCATATTCAAAGTAGCGACCGCCCACTCAAAAACAAATTCGCGCTATAAACCTCCATTGGAGAGAAGCTCACGACATCTGTAGATTGGTCATTGTCCTTTTTTCTAATCAGGCTTAGTGGGTCCCTCTATGATAAAGTATTTTGATGCTTCATATTTAGGGATAATTTTTCATCCAAAAGAATTCTTCTCAATGTTTTCAAGAATTCTATGATCAAATGCATGGTTATGCAATCATAGCAGTGGGTTCCTTCTCAACAGATTTCAAAAAGCATGCGTGAATGAATATGGATTAGATACTTCTTAAATATCTTTTCTTAAGAGTCAATTGTTCATGATAACCATGATCCCTTCCCAATCTCAATTTGTATATTGTGTTTATGGTAATCTAATGGATTAGAATGATTGTCCTAAACATTAAGTATGTAAATTGGATTTAGATACTACATACTATTGCAATTTATGGTGCATATGAGGTATTGATAAATCAGGGGA
Organism: Solanum habrochaites; assembly: GCA_027704765.1. Classification (NCBI taxonomy): domain Eukaryota; kingdom Viridiplantae; phylum Streptophyta; class Magnoliopsida; order Solanales; family Solanaceae; genus Solanum; species Solanum habrochaites. The sequence continues at coordinate 54,157 of JAKWJA010000773.1, forward strand.
TCAAGGTTTGAAGATTTTCAAAGGTTTACCTATATTCCTCGTACTCTATAGATTGATAATGTAGTGTACATAATGTGATCTTGAATCCTAGGATGGTTGATGTAATTCATCGAAAATGACTTAGGTGAAGCTAGATACTAAAAATTTTTTCATCAGGGTCTAAGGTCCTAAATTGGTTTATAATGTGGTATTGAGGCAGTTTCTAGAGTTTTAGGTGATTTGGAAGTGAAACGTCAAGGGATGGCCAAGACGTTTGATGACTAAGTCACCTATGCGCCTCATGAATGGTTATGTGCCTATATGTGTGTTTAATGAGTTAATGAGGTCATTATATGAGTTATTATTGTGTTTATAGTCAGTGTTTCAAGTTTCACAAAGTTTGGAGGTCAAACGTCCAAGAACGTCCATGAAGTTAGAAAAGATTGCCTTGAAACGACCTTGTGTTTCTTGGCATGGTTAGTGAGTTTTTTAAGTGTTGTATGGATGAAATTTATGGGGGAAGTCTCTTTAAATCGTATAAAAAACATATTCGGGTAGAATGTTCCTGGAAACATCCCCAAAGGAACATCCAAGGGTCCTGAGGAGGACGATGTTGGTGGCCAAAATTGCCCTAAGGCAAATCCCACTACCGGATTGGAATCGACGGCTCATATCCTGGTCAACACCCCGTAGGTGGAGGGATTCTATGAGTACTTAGACTAGGGATCTAAGATCCCATTTTCCAGTCTCTGAGCCCTTCGACGGAGGACTAGATAGTCTGTTTGTGGACTGACGCCCCATAGATGTGCAGTCGTCTATGAGTCTGCATTCCAGTGCAGCTTACTGTTAATTCAAGGGGTGAATTGTAAAACTCACCCAAGTCCAAATAAAGTTTGGGCGGTGTTCCTTAAAGGTTCTTTTGCGCGTCCGCCGATTAATGTGGTAATAAGTCTTAAACACTTAGGAGAATTAAATCTTCAAAGCTCCAAAACCCCAAAACCTTTAAAGACCTCTCTAGAACTCCATTGAAGCTTGAAGAGAGATTGAAGATTGAAAGGTTGGATTTATCCACAATTCAACCTCAAATCCGTGGTAATCACCAATAAGATATGTGTTTGATCCTTGATGAAAACTCTATTACATCAGGAGCCCAATCTCAAAGTGCATTTTCAAAGAGTTCTAAAGATTAGTTTTCTTCTAATTGAAATCTATTATGGGTTCTTGAATTAAATTATTAATGAGGTTTTAAAGGAGTTGAATATTGATTGAAATTGTTTAATTAGATAACTTAAATCAATCCAACTATGAACCCATGAAATTGATGAACCTGAACTTTTGACTACTTATGGCAGTAAAGTGAGACTGTACATTAATGCTTATAAATTTCTAAGTAAGTTTGGTGTCGATGGCTATTGAATGATGTAGTCAAGTAATTGTATTCAATTTAGGCCTAATTGGTATTATATTGATAAAAATTAGACGAACAGTGAACTCGTTTCCGTGATTATCATTAGTGTTATGTTGAATGTGGTTATATGCCATGGGTTAGGGCCTTAGGGTTTTGATTGGATAATTTAGACATGAAATGAGATGAGAAATGATGGTGGTATGGTAAGATGCATTAATTGTCTTTTTTATGTAATTAGACTCAATTATGGTTGGGATGGTATGGTCCATTATGGTGGCGTGCTATGTGCCTACTTGAAATTTGGGTGGCCTTGTCGGACGTACTTATGTATTATGTGATCATGGCTTGTCGGCAATACTTGAATTATTAGATTATGTATTCGTTGATTATGTGGAGTATGAGCATATCTATTTACATCTGATCAAGAGAAAAGTATGACTTATTCATTGATGTTGTAAGGTGATCATTACCGGCTAGATATGACTATGTATGGTGCATTTATGAGTTACAATGGTTTGTAAAATGTGTTTAGACTGATTTTACTCTTGCATATTTTCATGGTGCACATTAATTGTCTAAAGTTTTGATATATTATTAAAACAATGTTTGTAAAAAATTTCCCTGAAAAGCTTGTGCCAGGGATTTCTACTTCCACCGTAAAATTTTGTAAAATGACTAAGCATTATTTGGTAAAAATGTGTTGTTTGTAAGGTTGTTATAACAGATGTCTATGCGTTTGATATTGAATAAAAGAGTTTTTACTATTTAGATATGGAAAGTAGTGAGCCTAATGGCATAATGAGTTGTAGATTTTGTTTAATTGCTTGTTTTGCTTCGTTACCTATTAATATGTGAAAGTGATGTTTTCCTTGGGTGAGTGTTCTATATGTGGTGATACAGTATGGTTGTGAATCTCCACGTGGAGTCTTCTTAGTAGGTTAGAGAATAGAAAAATGTAATTCAAAGACAAATGTTATCCATGAGGGGGAGATTGTAATACCTCGAAAATGACTTAGGTGAAGCTAAATCCTAAAATGGTTTTCATGAGGTTCTAAGGTCCTAAATTGTTTTATAATGTTCTATTTAGGAAGTGTCTACGGTCTTAGGTGATTTGGAAGTGAAACATCAAAGGACGACCAAGACGTTTGACGACTATATCCCACATACAAGGCCGCCTCATTGTCGCGTTCCACATACTATCATCGGCCCCTGCCTCTTGCATGAGTTTAATAGGTCCTTAGGAGTTATTATGGTTGTTTATAGGCAGCGGTGTCAAGTTTTATGCAATTTGGAGGTTAAAACGTTCAAGAAAATTCTGACGGTTTCAAAAGGTTTACGTGTTAATTTTTATGAAATTGATGTGGGAGGCCCTAAACTCGTATACCAACATTTCGGGTTAAAAGTCTGGGGAACCTCCCTAAGGACCCATCCAGGGTCCTTAAGAAGCGACCCATGTTGGTGGCCCCAAAACTCCTCAAGGCCCCCCCCCCCCCAGTCCCACCTACGGATCGCGCCATCAACGGCGTGGCCTGGTCGGACGCCCCGTCGGTGGGAGGGTGTCAATGAGTACATAGCTAGGGATCTAATCCCACATTTTAGTCTTTCAAACCATCGTAAAGGAAGTCCGGTTGTTGTTGACTGAAGGGCCCATCGAAGGGCTAGTCGGTGTGAGTCTGAGCCTTCACAATTAATGTAATCAAGGGGTGAATGGTCAAATTCATCCCGCAAGTTATCAAATTATAGACGCTTCGGGCGGTTTTCTAAGGTCTTTTGGGTATTTTTTAATGTTGTTTCTAAGTCTCAACCAACATTTAGGACCCAATTCATTCTTTAAAAAATATCAAAACCCAACCCCTCTAAAGAGCTCTCTAGATGTCAACATTCCAGACAAATGGTCCCTGTCATTGAAGGCCTCTTAATAGTTTAAAGAATAGGTATTAGGGGTCTCACATAGGCATCACAAGCCCCCAATATTGTGTTAATATTGGGCATATTGAAGAACATTGCTTTAAGTGGTGCCCCTAGCCCCAATCTTCTACTGAGTTAACAAAAATTATTAGAATACAACCTTGTGTTACATATGCTCCATATCCAACGATTCCGTTTTGCTAACTAAAATGAAGACTCTATTTTCTGCATCTCTATCCTCATATCCCAATTTTCCCTTTATAGCCTCTACATCCCACATTTCAGGTACCGAGACACTATTTCCATTCAGTGTACAAGCCTTTAGTTTGTACTCATAGCTACCAAATCATTTTTAAAATGCGACCATGTAGATTAGCCGTCCCAAGGATCTATTAGTCCGGAATCCTTGGAACAAGTAGTGAAAAACACCCTTCAGGGTGTGTTAATTTGTTGATTAACGGTGGGGGAAAGTACCAC